>PVKS010001400.1:0-143176 GCA_004027875.1 Aplodontia rufa | reverse complement strand
CTCTGTCCTGAAAAGCAACAAAATTGGCCAGTCTGCTCCCCAGAGGGAGCACTCTGTGAATCTTGATTCTAGGTTCTTGGGGAAGGGTGGCAGTGTAGGGGCAGGGCACAGGTCTGGAAAGTTAATTAAGCTCAGTGGCATCACTGATAGAAGAGTTTGTCAAACGTAAACTCTTATGAGAATGTGAGGATAATAGGGTGCACACATGCTTAGTACAGGAGAAGGGGATTTTTATTTATCTGTTATTTGCAGATTCCACATTGGTACTTTGAATTGAATGGACAATGATTTCTTTGATGTAAAGGGGGACAGCTGAGGTGCTGCCCAGCCTGCAAGTTCCCTAACAGCTCAAGGGAAGCACGGTTGCCTCACCCGGCCCATCCTCCACTTTCAACTGTCTTTGGCACAGAAGCGCACACACATATTCTCAAAGGGCGAGCACTGTGCAAATGCCACACTTTCCACAAGGTGGGGGCATGCCGTGCTTGGTGTGGCTTGGAAAGCTCAGGGTACAACCAAGCTGGAGCATTTCTGCCTGCAGGAGTCTTTCATTCCTGATGTTGGCTCAGAGACAGATACAGACTTTTAAATTGTTGTTATAGAACAAAGAATTGTGAGTGGAAGCCTCTGTTCAAAAAAACCTCACATCTAAAAATTGAGGAGCTCTGGCACCACTCCACCCATTTAGTTCTCTGGGCATGGATGGCATTCCAACGCAAAGTTAACTTGGCATCAGGGTTTTCAGAAACAAGAGATAAGGGCTCTCACTGGGCTTGGAAAATCAAACCTGTGCATTTCAGGTACAGAAGTTACAGAAAGAAACTTCCTATATGGGAAGGATGATTGTCCTTTTGATTCATTTTTACATTAAAAATACTAAGAAGGGGGGCTGGAGCAGTGGCTGGGTGGTTGCAGCGCTTGTCTGGCATGAGAGAGTACACAGGTTCAAACCCCAGCACCCATGTACGCAGCTAAGTGTCAGAGCAACGAAAGCCATGTGCAAAACTCAATAAAAATTGATTCTCTCTGTCTCTCTCCCTCTCACTCACTGTCCTTCTCTCTTAAAAAAAAAAAAACTAATCAGGGCATGGTGGCACAGGCCTATAATCCTAACAATCTCAATGACTTGGGAGTTTGAGACAGGAGGATTGCAAGTTCAATGTCAGCCTCAGCAACTTAGCAAGGCCCTAAACTACTTAGTGAAACCCTGTCTCAAAATAAAAAATAAAAAGAGTTGGGGATGTGGTTCAGTGATAAAGTGTCCTTAGGTTCAATCCCTGGTACCAACAACAGCAATAACCACAAAATGAGTGACACTATTCATTCATAAAATTAACTTTGTTATTCCTGAGTACTACACAGACATTTGTCTATTTATCCCCATTATTAATTTAGTTAATGAATCTAAAAACCTTAATAAAACTTCCTTGACATTTTGTACTTCATTTATCTCCCTGTACTGCATTATTCACTTTTTACTTAGCTTTGACCACTGGGCACTGTCCTGTTCCTGCGACAACCCCATCATTGCTGTGCGTGGTAATGTGTTCTTAGAGCTTTGCTTTACTTTCTAGCATTACAGGATATTCCAAGCTCATTTTGCGCATACCACACTTTAACTCTGGAATCAACCATTTGCCTAAGAAGTTCTGATTCTTTTTGTTGAAGATGAGTATTGGAAATCAAAATCTAGTTTTGGTTTCTCAGTGTGCTCAGTCTGGGTGTCATTGCTTCTGGACCCTCTCAGCTGGAAGAGCAAGAAGGTAAACATGTGTATACTAACCTGCTGGTACAAACACATCTACAAATATTTCTCCATGAAACTTTTTTATGTTTGTTAGACTAAATGGGAGTCATGTCCTCATGATTCCAACTTGAATCCATGGTCACATTAAATTCCAGCCTTTTCCTCTTGCTTATCTGTAGCCATTCACTTCAACAGTAAGAAATCTGGCACCAGCCATCTGATGACGAATTGTTGATTTCTTGTACAGATGTATAGCAGGATCCAAATTAACCTATCGTCTTGTTGGAACAACTCATCCAGTAGAGCCCAGCTGCTGTGCACTGCTGCCCCGGCTCTTAGTCTCCACCCATCTGCAGAGTTGTTAGGAGAACACCTCTCTCCACCCACCACACTCCTCAGAGACCCTATCTGAAACATCTGAAATATGATTGGATTATTTTGTTGCCGTCTGTTTCATGCTGGAACTAAAGCTGCTAAACCTCCTATATGACCTTTTTTAAAAATTGTTTATGTTGCTTCTTTATTTGTGTTGTAAATATTTATGGATTCTAGCAATGCTAGTGTCATACAGCCGCCCTTATACCATCACCAGTCTAACATATCCAGTCTGCCTTTCGTCAGTCCTCCTCCCACCTGCAAGTCTGGAGCACTGATCTTTCACAATCTCTGTAATTTCAATCTACGCATCCTTAGCTAAGCCAGGATCCTTTCAACTCCAGCACATTATAGATTCATTAAATCACTTAACTTACTGCAAATTCAAAACAGTTCTACTAAAGCAAGTGAATGTATTATTTTGAGTGCAAGAAGAGTGGGGAAATTCTTTACATATGAAGGAGAATAAACTGATTTAAGAATTTTAATAATTACTTATATGACCTTATAATTTATTAGTGCAGATTTTAGAACTAATATTATTTAAATATTTAAAGTCCCATTGGTACTAGTATTCTCTTTGATGTAATTAAAATATTTCCTTAAACCAAATTCATAACATAATATAGGCAAAGAACTGTCACTGTTTATATATATACACCACATTCAAATCAATAAGATAACTGTCTAAACATCTCATCCAAAGGTACAGCTTGGACTTTTGTACAGCAGTGAAATGTGACCTAAAACATCTGCATTCATTCTCATCTTGCACATAAATAAAGAATTGTTTAATTATAAAAGGTCTATATACTGTGTCTCTGGAGTAGGGGTTATGGCAGTACGAGGGGACTGGTCTAGAGTGGCTACTAGGGTGATAGGAAACTACTAATGTTCCTGTAGAAGCAAGGCAGAATCTTAGAGGAACCTAATGGATGCAGAGAAAAAAACCTTTGGTGGCTGTGAAGGCCCTGATGCTGTGTAGGTCAAACTGATATCGTCTGATGGTCATGAACTTACAGTAAATAGAACACAGACTACCATCAGGGAGAATCAAAGTCATGTCACATGGCCCAGGTCTGTGCACTGGATATGAAACCAAACAGATTGATTTGAGAGAGGCCTTCACATGTGCTCTCAAAAGCATGCATGTATGTTACCTACAATATTTGCTGCACCAACAGCTCCACCCAGATTCCTAAATTCCCACTTGTACCTGAAAGTGCACTGAGGTTACTGACGGCTTTGAACTTCCGAGACATGTTGCCTGTGTGCAGCTGAACCACAAAGTCGACTGCAAAGCAGATCCTCTTCTGTTCCTTTGCACAGCAATTGAAGTCGGAGTCTGCTTGCTGCACCAACAAATTGAGGACGTTTTCACATACTGAAGAATGAGCAATTATGCCAATTTAAAAGCACATTTACAATGACTGTCAAATGATATTTGGTAAAATATTTTTTGAAAGACCCTTGATAATATAACACTTACATGTACTGAAATCCTTTGATTTATTAATTTCATTTTGGGGATGATTTGGGAAAAGTTCTCCAAATTGTGGAAAAGTTATGAAAAGAATTGAATTTATTCCAACAATATTGCAGCTCTTTCCTACAAAGTACATGAAGCTAAATATAATTTTTAGCCATGTAAGTATGTTGCTGTAAAATGAGAAGTTCTAAAACTTTTTATTTCGGACTAAGTTTAGATTTACAGAAAGGTTTCACAGGTAGAACAGAGAGCTCCTACACACCTGTCAACCAGGGTCACCCAGAGTGAACATCTTACACAACCATAGGACAAAGAACCAAGCAGGAACGAACATCAAGACAATACTCGTCCCTACCCTTCAGAGGGTAGGAATCCACCTACTTTCCCAAAACATCCTTTCCTGTGTCCGGACCCTACTGAGAACCTCACTTTGCATAAAACCGCTATTTCTCCTTCGTTTCTTCCAAAAGTTGAAGTTCCTCAGTCTTCTTGCCTTTTATGATGCAGGGAACTATCTGCTACCCTGGAAAAGGAAAGCAGGGCACTGAATGGTTTGCACATGCGCGCGCACACACACACACACACACACACACACACACGCTGACCTCAGCTCTAGGAGGAGATGACTGGAAAACATTTGCAGAAAAATATCAGAAAAGTTAAAAGCTCTTATTTTATCTTTGGGTGAAGGATTATAGGTAATTATTTCCCTGCAAGTTTTACTTCTTCTATTTTTTAAAGTATATTTTCAGAATTTGTTATCCAGCATTTAAAGCTAGAGACAAAACACAAAAAACAAAACAATGAGTTCTCTGAACTAGAGAACTGCATTGCGTTAGAGTGTGTCCTGCCATTTCATCTGATGAACATCGCTTCACCACGCTGGAAGCATGCACAGAGTTCCTGCTTTTAGTTCTGGTACAGCTCATTTTATTGTTTTTTTTTTTTGTTTTTTTGTTTTGTTTTTTTGAGAGAGAGAGAAAGGGAGAGAGAGGGAGAGAGAATCAATTTTTATTGAGTTTTTCACATGGCTTTCGTTGCTCTGACACTCCCTTGTTTACGTGGGTGCTGGGGTTTGAACCCGTGTACTTGTGCATGCCAGGCAAGTGCCATAACCGCGTAAGTCTACTGTACACGGGAAGAATCTGGAACTTACAGGGCACATAACTGTGGGCTATGTAATGTGAGACTCCATTTCCTCCTCTGTTTGGTGAGAATAGCAATCCTTTCCTGTGAAAGTTTTTGGGATTAAATGAACCATACTGGAAAATAACTGAACACATGCCTGAAAGCCCGGTAGGCACCGCAGAGGAGCGGTTTTGTGATTCACAGATCCAAAGCAAGGCTGCTTTTGGAGACTTTGCCCCAAGTGTGATCTGGTTTAGATTTTTTAATTTGAGCCTAGAATCCCAAGGATCTGCCAAGGAACAAAGTTCTACTTGGAATCTTCTTGAAATGCTAACAGTTTAAAGGTCACTGAAAACTTCATCCAACTTGCATTTGTTTGTCTCGTAGGCCCTGGAGGAGGATTTTCCAGGAGGTGGTGGCGTCCCAAGAGACTCCTCTCTGGGGCTCCTGTAACTCACTCATTCTCTGTTGTTCTTGGCCTCTGCCTCCTGAAAGGAAAAGGGAACTCAGGGAAAAATGCTAAACAAGGCCAAAGATATAAATATTTTTGAAAAGCACAAAGTAAAACGTGTTAGAAGCCATTGCTGAGGGGACATTTCTCAGCCTTCAGTGCCTAGCAGGAAAGCAGACTCAGTGTCCCTGGATATTCTTGCTCTGGGCTTCCTGGAGCTCCAGGCTTCTGGAATGAGGGGTGCTCTGGGTCCTTACTGACAGGTGTGTGGGGATGTGAGAGGTGGGTAAATGGAAGAGCTCTGCCAAAGGCCCTCACAGGACATGATGGGGACTTCTCTACTACGGTGGTCCTCCTGGAGATACCTATCAGAAGGTGCACACCCAGACTCGCAGTGATGGGGATACACTTCTTAACTCTGTGATTTCCTCTACCTCGCAACAAAGAGCAACACTACTCTAAAAGAATCTTGTATGGAGTCAAACTGTATAAGATTCAGCTCAGTATCAGTTGATGGAATGGCCCTCACCATCAGAATATAGAACAATGCCATGATTTCAACCAATTCCATGTCATGCCTTCTATGCCTAGATCCTGCATCTGTCCTCCATGTCCACAAGTGTCTTTTCAGGAAAGTTGAGTAGGTAGAACCAAGCCGTACAAGGCCTTTTGATCTGGCTTCTTGAGCAAGGAGCATAGAGTTCAAGATTCGCCCACACTACTGTCGGTACCCAATGTACTCCTATCTTTGCTCAAGAGTATCCCATTGTGTGGATGTGTGTGTGGAAGAGAGAAGAAAAGCTGGCCCGACACCGTCCTCTCCCAATCCTAAAAACCCACTGTGCATGACAATGGGACTTCACAGGAACGATCACATTAAGGATCTTGCAATGGGGAGATTTTCATAGATCATCCCCAAGAGTCAGGTGCAGTCATGTGGGCCCTTACAAGAGAGAGTCACTGGTAGGAGTCAGAAAAAGGAGCGTGACCCCAGAAGCAGTGGTTGGAGAGATGTGCTTTCAGGAAGGAAAAGGGGCTGTGGGCCAAGGAACACGGGAGGCTTCCAGAAGTTCGAAACTCAGGGAAATGGGTTTTATTCTGGAGCCTCCGGAAAGAACATAGCCCTGAGAACACCGTGATTTTTATCCTCAAAACACCCATTTTGGACTTCTGACTTCAATACTTCAAACTGTATTGAGTCACTGAATTAGTAGTGATTTATTATAACAGCAATCGAAGGATAGTTGCAGTATTTAAACTTCTGGACATTCCGAATAGAATTAAATGACCCAAGAGTGGAACTCCTGGGTCCCAACAGTAACACAAGAGAGTTCCATTTCCTCTTCTTCTGGTCCAAACATGGTATCCCATGCCCATGTATGCGCAGTTTGATTTTATCGGCTCTAGTAGGTGTATGGATAATGTCTATATGCTGTCTTCTAATGGCTAACAATGTAGAATATCTCATATACTTATTTTCCATCCATATATTGTCTTGGTTGACATGTCTGTTCACATGTGCTTTTCTATTTTTAAGTTGAGTTGATTTTTTATTGTTGAGTTTAGAAAATTATTTAAAATTGCCCACATATGTCCTTAGTTAGATAGCTGTGGTTTGCAAATATTGCATCTTAGGCTATACCTTGTTTTTCTGTTCTCTTATTCTTTTGCAGAGAAAATTTTCACATTTTGATGAAATTCGATTTATTGAGATTTTCTTTAATGGAATGTACTTTTGTTTTTCCTGAAGCCCACATGCAATTTTCTTTTATGTTCTATTCTAAAGATTTTATGGTTTTATGTTTAGAACTATGATCCATTTTGAATCAATTTTTTTAATAAGATGGGGCCAGCAGATTGAGGTTAATTGTTTTTTATGAGGCTGTTCAAACTTTCTAACACCTTTTGAAAAGACTTCTTTTTTCCCTTGAGTTGGTTTTGCACTGTTGTCAAAAACAGCTTAGTTGTGCTTGTATAGATTTTTTCTGGACTCTGTGGTATAGTCCATTGATATATGTATTTCTTTGCCAATATTATGGTGCCCTTATTATTGTAGCTTTGTAGTAAGTCTTAAAATTAGCTACTGTAATAACTTCAACTTTATTCTTTTCCAACACTGTTTTTACTAGTACCTTTGAATTTTATCTGAATTTAGATTCAACTTAGCTATACTAGCAAAAAAAAAAATCCTACTGAGATTTAGATTTCTGTTGATGTTGCATTGAATCAGTTGGAGGGAACTGACCTTTTGTTCTGTTATTTTTTGTTTTTATTTTGAGTTTCTATACATGAACAACAATTAAGATTGGCTCAATGTGCTAAACATTTATGGAGATGAAATGGCGGAGCCGTGTAGAGTCAAAAAAGATTTTGGGTTACTTATGAGTAAAAACACAAAAGGACAGGAGAGGAAATGAGTAATGATGTGGAAAGAATGTCAGGTTAGAGACTGCTGAAGGAGTAGACTCTGACCCTCCATTCACAATGATTCACAGCCACTTGGGATAATTCTTTTATTAAGGATTTGAGTTGTTGTACAATCAAAGATGCATATAAGGCAACAACAAAATATACATTTGATTCTAGTCCAGAGTCAACCACACATCACCCTCACCAAGTCTCTTGATTCTTCTATATTTCCCCCAACAAGAGCTAGCTGCTTTATAATAGATTGTGAATTTTTCAGCATTAAATGATTGCATAAACATTATTTAGCTTCTCAGGGGAGTGGAAAGAGTATGCCACATTTTTTATTGTCTCCCTAGATCTCTCCCCATCCTTCCTCTCTCTTCCCACCCCACTGTGCCCCTCTTTCTCCCCACTACATATCTATCATTCCCCTAGATTATGTATTGCTAATCCTTGGTGGGTCTAGTACAAGAGCTTGACTACCTTTTTATGATTAAGAAATTTATTTGTTGAAAAATCAAACATGCTTCTAACAAAAAATAACATACATAAATTCTGAATATTAGATTTACTCCCCCAGACCCCCCCAAGTATCCACCCTTATCCTTCTCCCCCTTCCCAAAACATCTCCACAAATGCCTTAGGTTGTATGTCATTGCACCTTTTCCAGATTTAAAACATGGGATTGTCCTCCTTTCTCAATGGCCAGGGTCTAGCTCCTGCCTCCACAGATGAGTGAAGACATTCAACCCTTAGTTCTCTGGGTTATGTTTATTTTACTCAGCATAATTTCTTCCATAGCCATCCATTTACCTTCAAAGGCTACAATGTCATTGTTTGTAATTTCTGAGTAAAACTCCGTGGTATATATGTACCACAGTTTTTGGATCGATTCATCCAGTGTGGGACATCTGGGTTGTTTCCATAATTTAGCTATTGTAAATTGAGCTGCTGTGAACATCGATTTTGCTGTGTTGCTGTAATGTGCTGATTCTAAATCCCCTGGAAAAATACCCAGGAGAGGATTAGCAGGATCATATGGTGGGTTCATCTCTAGTTTTTGAGGATTCTCCACACTGCTTTCCAGAGGGGCTGTACCAGTCTGCAACTCTACCAACAGTGTGCTAGTGTGCCTATCCACAACCCCTCCAGCATCTATTATTGTTCATTTTCTTCATTTTTGCCAATCTGACTGGCATGAGGTGATATCTTATTGTAGTTTTCATTTGCATTTCTCTGATTACTACTGATTTAGAGCACTTTCTTGTGTATTCATTGGCTTGATCAATGTCCTCTGTTGAGAAGTTTCTATTTAGTTCTTGGGCCCATTTATTGATTGGGTTGTTTGTGTTTTTGAAGTTAATATTTTTGAGGATTTTGTAGATTCTGGATATGAGACCCCTGTCAGAAGAATCACAATCCATGATTCTCTCCAATTCTGTAGAAAACCTCTTGACTAATTTGATTATTTCTTCAGCAGTGCAAATGCTTTTTAGCTTTATGACATCCTACTCACTGATTTTTGACTTTACTTCCTTCACTTTAGGAGACATGTTGAAAAAGTCTTTGCCTACTCCTAAATGCTGAAGTGTTGGACCTAATTTGGTTTGACCACCTTTTACCAAAGCCTGGGTTTTGCTCCAGCCAACACAAATGAGGGAACACATTTATCCCTTGACTCTCTGGATTTGGCTAATTTTGCTCATCATGATTTGCTCCATTGCCATCCATTTACCTTCACAGGCCATAATATCATTGTTTCTAACAGTTGAGATGAAATTGAGATTTGTACTGCATTGAGAATTCCTATCCATGAATACTGTATATTTCTCTCATTGCTTAGAATTCATATAATTTTATCAACATTTTTTAGTGTGCAGAAGAAAAGAAATGCTGTACAAGTCTTTCTGGATTTACGTCTATTTCATTTATTGATGCTACAGAAAATAATTTCAAAAGGTACCCAAGACTTGATTTTAAGCATAAAAAGTTTTTACTTGTGGTGCATGATTTTAAATATATTATTGTTTTTCTAACACTTTTCTATAATTTTTGAATTTATGTTATTAAGAGGTATTTATCTATAAATTTTTTTGTACCATTTTTGCTTTTGGCATCCAAATAATGTTGGCCTTGTAACAGTTGTTGGAAAGTGTTCTTTCCTTTTGTGTTAACCAGAAAAGATTTTATAGAATTGGTACTACTGGGATTTGGAGACCTGTATCTGTTCTGGAGTATGCTTTTAAAACATGATCAACTCCCTTAATAGTTTTTGATAATTAAATTATTAATTTAGCTTTTGCTATGTTTTAATCATTTTGGTCATTTTTGAGAAGTTGATGTGCTTTATCTAAGTTACAAATATATATATATATATATTTGTGTGTGTGTGTGTGTGTGTGCGGTGTGTGGATGTGTGTGTAATATATATCCAAACTATGATGTATGTAAATAATACATGTAACAACTACATATGTAACCAGCTGTATATAGAAATGATATTCATGCATGTAGAAACACCCTTATCCCTATCATATGTGTGGGCCTTGTAGCGATACACTCCGGTTCCTGACATTGATAACACTTCTCTCTCTTTCTGTTTCTAAAGGCATAGATACTTTATTCCTTCATTTACTTAACTAGCAATAGTTTCATTATGTGTCTTTCTACTGTTTGCAATTTTACTGATTTCTGTTCTTAACTTTCTCTTTCTCTCTGTCTCCTGGGGATCTAATCCAGGGGCACTTAAACACTGAGCGAATCCCCAGCACTTTTTATTTTATTTTTTATTTTGAGACATGGTCTCACTAATTTCCTTAAGGCCTCACAAAGTTGCCAAAGCTGACCTCAAACTTACGATCCTCCTGCCTCAGTCTCCCAAGCTACTAGGATTAGAGACATGTACCATCACACTCAACCCTCCCTAGTGTCTTATAATAAAATCTTATATTATTGATTTGCAGACTTTCTTCTTTTCTAGTTAAAACACTAAATGCTGCTAACCTTTGTTTAAATATTGTTGCGACTAATCCCACAGTGCTGTGGGGTGTTTTATTTTCATTTTATTCAAATAGATAATATTTTCTTATTTATCTTGTAACTTCCTCTGTAACCCATGTGTCCTGTTTACTTTCCATGTTTACAGACTTCATTATCTTTCTTCTACTGTTTCCCAGTTTAATTCCATCTGGTCTTTACTTGATTGAATTGTGTCCCTCAAATGTTCCTATGTTCAAGTTCTAACCCCAGAACCTCAAAATGTGATTATGTTTGGAGACAAGGCTTTTAAAGAGACAAATTATGGGGTTCTTAGGGTGAGTCCTAATCAAATAAACTGAACTCAAAGATGGCACATGTTATAGAAGGAAGTAACAAGGCACTCTAGAAATAGAACTGATTATTATCTCAATATATGTCGTGCCACTCTCTGCCTGGCACAGGTGCTGGCATCGAGAGCAGCTGACTCAGCAGGAAGCCGGTGGTCATCACCATAGAAACGGAATAAAGTGGTGCTAGGCGGGGGGAGCTCCAGGGCTTTCCAGATATTTTCTTTATGCCTTCTCCAAACAAAACCCACTAGGTAGATACAGGTAGCACTGTTTAAATACCAGGAAACTAGGTCTTCAAGAGGCTGAACAAGTTGCCCAAGGCCCCCCTTAGGAAGTAGCCTGACACCCAGGCCTCCAGTGCCACACTGCTCAGCCCCAGCCCAGCCACTGTGAGCAACTCCATCACGACCTACTGAACATCCCCGCCAGATGATGGGGCTTTCAGGAAAATGCTAGAAGATAAAATCATTGTGATTTGGGGGCAACATTTTTACTCCCCCCAAAAAAAACCAGAAATGCAATTCTCTTTCATTCAAACCTCTTGCCTTCTCAAATGCTCCCAAGTGGAGAGAAAGCAGATGTGCATGATCTGATGTGGACTCCCCTCGTGGGCCCCACTTTTATGATTTAATGTAGCAGATGCATTGGGGTCTGGTGCCGCGACGGAAGATATGCATTAGGCAACAACAACCCTGGGTTACAAACTCAGCATCCAGGTGAGTCACATTACCTGTCTGAACAGAGGCAGATGACAACAAGGGCTGATTCTGAAGAACTCTTCAGAGTGCCTGGTACAGAGGAGCCTTATGCATTGGTAGTTGATTTTAGTATCAGTTCATGAGTCTTCTGCTCAACAAGCCTGCTGTAGAGGATTGGGGTACTGTTCATGTTTAAAAGCAATAAAAGACAAAGATGATGATTATTCAGCTTCTATGTGACAATATCATCAAGCATTAGCCATATACAAATGCAGTTTTTCCAATCTTGGCCCTGGTTCATAAAGAAAAGAAACTATGACATAAAGGAGAGTGTTTTTGGATTTATAGTATATTTTTTTTTATTTTGTTAAGGAGTTGAGTTATTGTACAATCATATATGTATAATAAGTAACAATATGATATGCATTTGTTCTTAAACCAGAGTTACTTCCACATCACCCATACTGCAGTTTCTTGATTCTTCTATATTTTGCCCCTACAAACAATATAAATGCTTAGAGTATGAATTTTACAGAATTAAATGATTGCATAGTATTATTTGAATTCTCAAGAGGATAAAGAATATGCTACATTGTTGATTGTCTCCCTAGATCCCTCCCTAGCCTCCCTTCCTCCCCGCTCACCTGTCTTTCTACCCCACATATCTATGGCTGCCCTAGATTATGTGTTGCTGCGTTTTTGCTGGGTCTAATACCTGAGACTGACAACCTTTCACCTACGCCTGGGTTTAGCTCCAGCCTCCAAAAACGAAGGAAAACAGTCTACCCTTGACTCTCTGGGTTTGGCTAACTTTGCTCAGCATGATTTCTTCCATAGCCATCCATTTATTTTGAGAACAGGCAGGAAGGAGGCTGAAATGTAATGGCCTCCAAAGACCAGACTGAATGGCCCTGGAGACTGGCTAGATTCGAATGCTCAAGGATCAGAAAGTCAGGCTGCTTGGACATTTCTGAACCATACCAGCCTGGAAAACAGGCCTCTTAACCCAGTGAGGAGGTGGAGAAACAGATATATATATATATATATATATTTTTTTTTTTTTTTAATGGAAGAAGCTGATGACTTCTCATTTAGATCGGAGGACAGTTACAGGCCTAGGCATGTCTCAACACAGTTTGTCCTTTCTTCACTGATGTGCCATTGCAAAAACAAATTGAGATTGAATAAATAAATAAACTACTACGTGTCATCCGAGGAAGAAGCTAAAATAAATGTATTAACCATCCAATTTAAAGGTCCAACATGGAAAGAAGGCCTAATAAAATTATGACATATTTTATACACTCAAATGAAGGCCTCGAAAATAAGGTTAGCAAAGTGCTGGAATGACCCGAAACAGTGAGGTGCAGTAATAAGAGGAAAGGGCATGCTGCAGGATGGCTGGTGGGACACAGTCTTACTTTGTGAAAACATAAAATAGAGGGAAAAATCTAGGAAACACTAAGCCCACAGAGGTTGCATGCAGGTTTTTGAAACATGCTGGATTTTTTCCTACATTTTCATAGTTTTGGGTTGTTTTCAAGTTTTCTTTTACAGAAGCCCATTAAGTTTTTTATTTTTTTTTTAACTTAGTTAGAGGAGGTGGGGATGATTGCAGTACTACCTGGGCAGCTTCCAGGTGATCTGGCCAAAGCATGAACGAGAATACCCAGGCAGCCTGTGCAGGCACTGATGGGTGCTGATTTTTGGAAAGTTGATTGACAGATGGGGCTCTGAGAATTTTGAATTCAGCCAAAGTGTACTCAGGGGTTTAGCTAAATCTCCATAACGAAGCTGAAGAGTTAGGTTGTCCTGGCATCACTTGGCATGGGAAGCGAAGCCCATCTACAGAGGAGCAGGCTACTTCCTTGCATGCGAGATGCGCTCACAGAAGGGGACGGCAAAAAGGAGCAAGGTTACAAAGGCAGCTTTCCACGTTGGCTGCTGCGTGAACCCAATCAGTTGCTCATCCTCCGTGTCCTATTTTATCTAATGTTAAAATGTGGACTTAGGGTGTGGAGCAGTGGCTCAGAGGTTCAAACCCCAGCACCACATACAAAACAAAGTGTCGGAGCAACGAAAGCCACATGAAAAACTAAATAAAATTGACTCTTCCTCTCTCTCTCTCTCACTGTCCCTCTCTCTCTTTAAAAATAAATAAATAAAAATAAAATGTAGACTTAATATTTAACTCTCAAGATAACTTTAAGGATTTAATTAAGATGCATTTGGTGTAATGCATGGTCTCCATGAATGATAACAACCATTTATTATATTTCTTTCTTTCCTTCTTTCCTCCTTCCTTCCTTCTTTCCTTCCTTCCTTTCTTCTTTTCTTTCTCTTTTTTTTCTTTCCTCTGGGTATTGAATCCAGGGACACCCTACCACTGAGCTCCATTTCCAGCAGGTTGTTTTTGGAGACAGGGTCCTTCTAAGTTGCTCAGGATGGCCCTGAACATGAGCAGCTCTTGCCTCAGTCTCCCGATTTGCTGGGATTACAGACATGCACACTGCTCCAGGCCTCCAGCATTATGTTTTTGTCTATACATTCTGATCATCTCTCTTCCCATCTACCTACCCTATTTATCCATATAATTCTATAGAGTAGAGAGTATATAGATTCTGTGTGGGCAGTGACCATTTCTGACTCTTTCAACCCTGGATTCCCATCACATCAAAAGGTGCCTGATGGAGAAGACTCTCAATAAACCTCTGCTAAATGAGTGGGTGATAATGAAGATCACCTGGTAGAATCCAGAATGAAGGGGTCATTAGTGAAGATCTGTGCTCACCCTGGGCATCTGCACAGAATGATTCTTAGGATCTTGTGGCGACACTGAGGCCCAAGGAACTCTGCCTCTTCTGTGTGCACATGGACACTTGCTTTGCACCCACTGACAGCCATACTAAGGGCAGGAAGTGAGCCAGGTGAGGGTGACATCTGTGGGAAGAAGGGACACTGGAGGCCAGAAAGTCAGGGAAGGGAGGTCAGACACAGAAGCACAGTTGCGGGGCAGGCAGGTCTAATGTTCTGCAGCACAGGATGGTCTGTGACAATCAACTCAACCTTTTAGAGCAACTGGGCGAGAAGAGAGTGTAGGCTCCCAGCACGGAGAAAGGGTAATCTTTGAACATATGGAAATGGGAGTTTGATTTAATCATCACATGCTGTAAGTGTGTCAAATTATGGTACCGTACCTCACAGATCAGTACAAAAATTACACGTCAACTTGAGAATAAAAACAATGTATCTCAGTGGTGGAGTACTTGCCTAACATGTATGAGGCCATAGGTTCGGTCCTCAGGACCTCAAACAAAAAATAAACACATAAGAAATGTTATAAAGGAAAATGAAGAGGAATAAGATGAGGCTTCGCCAGAAGCTCTTCCTACCTCTGCCTTCTTAGGCCCCCTTGTCCTATATGACAGTTTTAGCTGGGTTTTCTATTATTTACAATCAAATGTATTCTAGATGGAATAAAATGGAAAGAAGCTATCTGCTAGATGCCATGTTCATTTGGATGAGTCCATCATTTCCACGCTAATATTGCCTTAAATGTCAGCCATTTAACAGCAAAGATCTCTTCTTGTTCTCCTGAGTCTGCAGCCACTATCAGGGGTTCTATGATGGACTTGGCTGGGACAGAGCTGCCCTTTGAGTGTGTGGACCATAAACACGTATTTTGTGTGAGGTTTTGTCTAGAGAAACAATGCAGTCACCCCAAATTAGCACTATTCTGGTATCTCAGTCTCACATGACTCCCACAAAAGAAATATGGCTCTGCTTGGGAGAGCTTTCCTAGATTTGGGGGAGGTCCTGGCCAGGAGGTTCTGATGCTGAGTGTGGTTGTCTGGGGTTTTCTCTGTCTTAGTGGGGCCCAGGCTACAGAAGCATTGGCTTCTCAGGGTCTGACTTTATCATGGAGCAGCTTGATCTTGGTCATCAGCATCAGCATCAGAACACAAGATTCAAGCCATGTATTGTAGGCTTCCAAAATCCTATGGATCAACAAAACTCCAAGGTAAGTTATACACTGCCAAAAGTAGATGTGAATGACAACCGAATATAAGCTGGGTAGTGATCTAAACTATAGCATAGGTCATTCATTCATCCATTTAGTGAGCATTTGTCGACATTGATTGTGTCCTTGGCACTGGTCTATAGCGAAATCACAGTCCAGGATGCAGAGAGACATGGGAACATGAAGACTCAAGATGATGAACGAGGTGTTGGTAATGACTGAGAAAGTAGCACCTGTTCTAATCACTGTGCATGCCTTCTCTCATTCCATCATCTCAACAGTTCTCTGAGGTAGAGACAGCTTAACATGCAATGTCACATAGCATGTTAGGGACACGAGGACTCCATATCAGTCACTCTTCCTCTAGAATATTCAGACACAATTGCCATAATGTGTGTGTGTAATGAAAATAGCACCAGGTAGGAATTTGGATGAAAAAGCAATTTGGCAATTATAAAACACTATATAGAAGTCAATTGTCAATTGTATTGCTTTTCCAACATTCCTCCAAGCAAATTCATAGAATGACAGAGTTGGAAAAGAGCATGAAAGTCTGATCCAGTCATCAAATACCTGCCTTTTCTAGAAAAGGCAAAGAGGTCTGAAAAGGAGAAGAGATTGCCCTGGTCACATAGTGATCACTGGTGAGAATCCAGTGCTCTTATACCCAAGTCCAGGGCTGTACAATGTTGCCTTACCAGACAATGCCATGCTACCAGCACTGAGAGATAGGGCTGATGCTACAGAAAAGAGACAGTGCAGTCTTGACCTAACGAGGGTGTCTGAATGCACAGGTGTGTTTATCAACCTTTGTCCATTTTAGAAACACATAATAGGTAAGTGACACAGAGCTCTTGGTTTTGGCTTCCTGCCTACCAATCACATCAGTCTAAGCTGCCTCAACTTAAGTAGAGCTAAAAGATATTAGGTAATGGAAACTGAGCCATTCCAACTAACAATGCCTTTGGGGACATTTTTTGCAAGCCAAAAGATTGCTATACTATTGTGGTTTTCATATTTTTTGTTCACCCAATGCTTTTATTCTCTTTAAAATTGTTGAGAACCACAAAGAGATTTTGTCCATTTGAGTTAGACCTATTATTTTCCATATTAGGAATTAAAACTAAGAAGGTAAAAATATATATTAATTCATGTAAATTTTAAAAAGTCAATGCCTTAGTAACATAATATTTTAGTAAAATGCCATTTCTAAAGTAAAACTATTCAGTGAGATTAAAGATGTACATCTTTGTAAATCTCCTTAACGTCTAGTTTAATATCAGATGACTGAATTTTACGTCTTTTTGCCTTCAATCTCATGTCATGTGTTGATTTGTATGAAATATATGAACTAATGGAGTAATAAATTCATGTAGTTTTAGATGCCACAAAGCAACAAATATTTAAGAAACTACCACATGTCATGTTTTAGTCTAGTATTAAGGGAGATATTTTTATCTTTTAAATTATTAATTTTCAAAACACATTTGAAAATATTTCTTCTTTTTCCCACTACATAAATTGCATGAGGATGGATTTCTTCATATACTCTAAGCAAAAATCAAGTTCAAGGTAATAACGGATGGAAATGTGGCACTCATCTGGGAGGGATGGCACACACATAATTCCAGCAGCACAGGAGGCTGAGGTAAGAGGATTACAAGTTTGAGATCAGCCTCAGCAATTTAACAAGGCCCTAAGCAACTGAGTGAGACTCTGCCTTAAAATAAAAAGGCTGACGGTGTAGTTCAGTGGTAAAGTACCTCTAGATTCAATCCCTGGTATCAACAAACAAAAAAGTGTGGCACTTAACTATTGGCAAAGGATGTAGTCAATTGTGTTCTTTAAGGTAACGGGCTCACTAAGTTTATTTTTGAGATAATGTGTAGATCTGAATAAACGTTGTCAACGTAAAAACAACATTCAGTGGGAGTTGCCGTTAGTTTAGCTGACAACTCAAGCAAACGCACACATGCTTGCCCTTGACCTCCACAGTCTAGTCTGCGGATTTTCACATCACAGAGCTCTAAGAAGACTAGTTTGGAATTGAATTAAGTTAAAATTTCCATTGCATTGTCAAGGACATTGCCAGGTGAAGCGCTTTTTGTTGTTTTGCTTGTTTTATTTGAATATATGACCTTGAAGAACACGGTGAAAGCAGTGCTATTTCAGGTTAGGTTGTCCTCAATTTGTATAACGGCACCAACAATTTTGTCCACCCTTGTGTCTACACCCTCCGTGCAAATGCCAACACAATAAAAACGGTAATTAGCATTCTTAGATTATTGCAAAATTGCTTTTCTCCTTGTGGGCCCCCAAGAAGGATTTGAGGAGCTACTAGGAGCACAGGGACCACCTGTAAGAAGCCTTATTCTGATGTCACCTTTGAATATTTTTTTACAGTAACTATGGGTTGTTCTGATTATTTGCCTAATAATATTGTCAAGCACAGAATGTTTAATTAATGAGGGGACAGAGGAGGAAGACGATTTTTTCATGATATTATGCAAAATTTGAAACAACACCAAATGCAGTTTCTGATTTATTTTGCGTTTTATTTTGTGGAGCATAAAAACAGGATAGACGTGGTGGCTGGTAAATGGTAGCAGGGAAGGTCTGGGAAAATATTTGAAAGATACTTTTAAATATCAAAGGAAAACAACCTCAAATTCTTATTTGAACACCCACATACACACGTGTGTTCCAGAAAGAATTTCCTGTCTTAAATAGACTTTCCAATTTCAGGATCTCTCCAAGGGAATTTTGATTCAAAAACAGCACTTCCTGGTGAACATCCTGATGACCTGCTCCAAGGAATCTGAGAAGAAATTGCAAAATTATCTCAGGGCTTCAGGTCAAAAGTCCTGTACTGCCAAAAATAAAGAAATAAAGAAAAAGAGAATGACAGCATTCATTCATTTAATGACTCACATTAAATGAGGCTAAAATGATGGTGGCCTCACGGCGATCAGAATTCCTTAAAGGGAGTTTCTAGGTCTGTCGCTGCTGTGTCACAGAGGAATTTCGCCAGCTTCTTCATCCTTCATTCCACTATTTAACAAATATTTGCTGAGCACTTCCCATGGCCCAGACTCCGTGGCTTGCTGTGAGGACACGGACATCATTCATGTCTAGAGGGGCCTGCAGTGTGGCTGGACTGGGGAGACGCAGGGCTCACAATCGGGGAGAGAAGCCACAATGAATTATATGCATGTCGGAGGCAGAGAGGTCACGGATGCATCCTAAATGGGGTGATGCGGAACCTCTGGAAGCTGAGCAAGTATTTGCCAGAAGGTGAACCAAGGCTTCAACAGGGGGAAAATAGTGCAAAGACCTGGAGCCGTAGGAGAACAAGGTGCGTCGGGGAATTGGATAAGTTAGAAGGTCAATGTTGTTCTGTCTCCACCATCGGCTGGATAAAAAGTGGCTACATAATGTACATGGTCTCCCTTAGGTGCTCTGTTCAGCTGGACAAGCCACTGGAGATGTCGGAAGGGAAACATCCTACCTGTCCACGGAATGTGAAGCTTGAGCAACTGGGCATAACCAGCAACAGCTGGCATGTCCTTCTCAGTCTGTCCCACCCTGCTGCGGAGCTGGAAGTTGACAGCCTGGTCTCCTTAGATGCCCACATGGGCAGGAGAAGGAGCAGAGAGAGGGAGGGGCACAGTCACAGAGCCCTCCAGGAATGATGCCTTCAGGTGGTAAATTACAAGCCGAAATCAATTCACAAAGACCACTTCAATCACCTGAAGTTTACAGATGGTTTCCAAGAAAAGCTCCAATACCTTGACCTTTCATGCAAAGCCTTTCCTGTGTATATGTGAAGTACTGGAGAGAAAGCCAGGCCATATTTTTTCACCACTTACAACAATCTTCATAATGCTGAATGGCTGAGATGTATTAGTAGATGCAGAAATTTCAGAAATAAACAATGTCCTCATTTGTAGGGCCAGTGTTTGAACTTGAAGAGCAGATACTCTTGAGTTCATATCCCACATCGAAGTCAGTCCTGTGCCTTATTAACTATGTGATTTCAGCCAATTGCTCAACCTCTCTGGTTCCTTTTCTGCAATGATACCTACTTTGATTTTTTTTTTTGGCGGGGGAAGAATGAGTGAGACTTAAAATGAAATAATCTAACAAATGACTAGCATATAGTAGGGAATTCTATATCACAGTTAATTATTTTTACTATTATTATTACTGATATGCAGGGGTTGCCCAGGGGACAGATACTTTCTGTCTGAGATTTTTTGGCAACAGTATTTAGAGAAAAAACAGTGTGCTGCTGGAGGCCTCTGTCCCCCAGCGTTCTGGCACTGTTGTTCTTCGCTGTTCCTGGCTGGTGTCTGTCTTTACCTTGAACTGCCCTAAGATTAGAATTTCTTGTAAATGGTGGCTTAATTATTCATCTGCATCCTTTACCACACGGGGCTGCTCCCCCTGTGCACAGGGGTGGCCCTGCAGCTCAGAGGGCACTGGAATTAGCCTGTTTGGTTGCTTCCCTGAAGGGCAGGATCTGCAGTCCCTGAAAGGAGCAGAAGCCAGCTCCTAGATTTTAGGTCACTCTGATCACCCACACCCACTTAAATAGACTTTCCAATTTCAGGATCTCTCTAAGGGTGTGTTTGATTCAAAACCAGCACTTCCTGGTGAGCATCCCCATGACCTGGTGGCATTGTACAGGGAATTGTGTGGACTGGACGCAGGCTTTTCAGGTTGAATGGCTAGGATGTACATCTGAGAAAGAAACTGACAGGGTCACATGGAAGGGTGTTAGACGAGCTGCAAAGGAAAGGAACCCCAGTTTGACTCCCTGGAGGAGCATGGGCGATGCTCTACCTACCACCCCTTGAGGATCTCGGTGCTTAGGAGGGTCTTCCACCACTAGAGACTTCTGATTCAATCTCAGGGTGTTTTAAAAAGATCTGACAAGAACAATTTTAGAGGAGAAAGAGAGTTTATTTGGCACACACATTTTCAGAAATCTCAGTCCACAGACGGCTAACTCGGTGGCTCTGGGTCAGAGATGAGGCAGAACTTCCCAGTGGAGCTCAGGATGTGGCAATCAGGAAGCAGAGAGGGAGAGCTCTGCTCACCGGGGACAAAATGCAAACCTCATAGGCACATTCCCAGTGACCCACCTCCTCCAGCCACACCGTACCTGCCTACAGCTACCACCCAGTTAATCCATTCAAGGGGTTAATGCACTGATTAGTTTAAGGGTCTCAGAACCCAATCATTTCACCTCTAAGCTTTCTTGTGTTGTGTCACATGTGAGCTTTTGAATGAAACCTCAAATCTGAACCATTTCACAGAGCAAGGTTCACCTCCTTCCCAGTCCTGCCTGAGTCCCTATGTAAGTGAGAAGTGGCTTCCTCTGTCCTGAATAGACAAGAACACAGCTACTGCAGCCCCCCTTCCCCAGGAGATGGCTCTGATGTCTCTCTTTCTGTTAGAGAGTGGGCCTGTGTATATTAGTCCCCTGGCACTAGTCAGAGTCCGTAAAAAAACCCTGGAAGTAGACATAAGAGAGGGAGATGGAGGAGGTGAGATGGGAGGAGGAAAAGGAGGAAATTTGTTGTGGTTTTGGATGAAGAAGACAAGAGCTGTGCCTCCATATCCACATTTACTTCATGGAAGGCCTTGATCCAACTTGAATTCTCTGAGGCTGAAGGGGGAATATGTCTATTGTCTTGCGGGACTATTCTGATCACATGAGCTCAATAGGTAACACTGAGAACAGCATTGAGATATGTATGAATCACCTTCTTATTAAGAAAAAATAGTTTGCGTCCCTCAAATGCTCTTGATCCCCAGGATTTAGGCCACACGTGTTGGGAAGGGCAGGAAGGATCTGCAAAGGGCCAGCATCTGTAGCCCCTCCCCCCCGTGGCCCTTGGCAAAGCACCTAGAGGTCCTCTCATGGGGCTGTACCCCCTCATCCTGGCCTGGTCCTCCCGTTTGTGCTCTGTGACCCCTGTGGCCTCCTAAGGGATTGTGGAACTCCAGCCTCTCTCCCCTTCTGGACTTCCTCTATTAGGGCACTCATCTGTCACCCCAGAATCCAAATGTCACCCTCATGCTGAAAAACACCGCAAGCGCTTCCTCTGCTGTCATCAGGACTAAATCCAGACTCCTTGGCCCGGAGTTCTGGCCCCAGCCCTGCATGCCTCTCTCACTCTCCACTGCCCCTCCCACTAGCCTGGGATTCCTGAAATTACCATGCAGCTCACCACTCTACCTTGGTGCAGGCAGAGGCTTCAGTGGGGACAGTTCCTCAGCCCCCTTTACCCATCTGTCTACCAGGAAACATCTCAGGTTCCTTGTCTCACTCCAAGGGTGTCTTTCTCTTGGAAACCTGGCTTCCTCCTGCACAGCATCCACCCTGCTGGGCCTGATGTCCTACAGCCCGGTGCCCCATCCCTCTCCAAGCTCCTGCACCCTTGCTCTGCAATTATTCCATGACGGGCCATTCCCCGCAGCCAGGAGGCCCCCTCGGAGAAGGCTCGGGCTTGTTTTCTGTGGAATTTCCAATCCACATTGAGTGAATGAATAAACGCCTGAACCTCAAACGTGCCCGTTCTTTCTGAAGGCCACTGAGGCACGTGCTCCTGAGGTGACCACTGAGCAGCATGGCTTGGAGCTCGCTGGCTTCCCACCCGTTGCTTGCTGTGGGCTTGCTCTTGCAGTCTGACCTAGAAGCTCTTCATTCTAGCTTCCTTTCCTGTTGTTCTAACCTCCTGCCCTCTCACCACTAGACTGTGAGCTTCAGGAGGGCAAGGACCATATCCTACGACACAGTCACACATCATGACTCCATGACCAGCAGGGTGCTGGGGCCAGACTGGTGCTCATCTGCAAACCAGGCTGTTCTTTTCCTGAAGGCCTTTAGGGGACAGCAGAGCGGACTGGCAGGAGTCTGGAGTACGAAACGGTGTCCTTCTTTATCACACGCCATAAAATGACTGCGTCGATACTCAGACACCTCAGGCTTCTTTTGCCCAACCAGCCCATGCCAAAGGCCGGTGAGCCAGACAGCGTGCCTCTCAATTTCCCTGCAATTCCTTTCTTTCTTTCATTTTCGCCTTCTTTCTTAAAATGCAATCACTGCAATAAATTAAAGTTTCATGACTCCATTTCCTTCTTTCCCACTGCAGAACCCTGACATATTTCCTTAAGGAAATACTTTCGAAATTATAATTGAAGCACAATCGTTCAGAATGGAAATGGGAGGAGGAGAGTTAATAGGTTTAGCTCTCATTTCTCGTGGCAGAGACTTTAATTACATTTTCTATTTCCGCTCATTACTGTGGAGCAGGGCTCCACAGGCTGCCCGGTTTGCCCCCTCCTGCTGAGCTGCACCCACCTGGGGAATACACAACTGACCGTGTCACCCTGTGGGTATAAACACCTTTCAAAAGGGCCCCTTCACCCAATCCCTGTCCAGTTCCTTGGTGGGGATCAGAAGGGCCTCCTGAGGGCCAGCCACGCTGAGCTCTGATTGCCTGAGTGCCCATAGCTCCTTCTGCCTCTGGGACCCTCCATCCACAGCTGCCTTGGGCAGGGACTCCCTTCCTTGAGTGTGCAGGAGGAGCGTGCACTGGGGACCTCACTCCGTGTCTGCTCAGGAGTCCAGCTCCCCTCTCCTCTGCACACTGTGCCCTCACTGCCCTTCCCAGTGACATGGCCTGCTCCCAGGAATGTGCCTTCTCAAGCCATGGACCTCCGAAGCATTAAGAAAGAGAAAGGCAGGGGTGGGGCTGAGAGTCAAGGGAATGATTTTGCTGTACTGAAGAGGCCTGCCAAGGTATCAGAACACTAAGGGAGGGCATCAGTGACACAGACCTGTCCCCAGAATAGCAGGGTGTGATACATCCAGATTCTCATCAGGCAGATTAATAAAACAGTTTCCTTTGCGGAAACAGGGATTAGTGTATCACAAAAAGTATCTGGCCATAGGGAAAGGGAGCAAGTGTCTTCGACTGAATTTGCATGGCTAGAGAGGAGGAAGGCCCTGCCTGGCACCATGCTCTCCTGCCCACAGTCGAGTAGGAGGACCTGCTTTGGTAGGCATCTTTCAGACATGATGGACCTTGAGACTAGGCCAAGGAGCTTGGACGTAAACCATTGAAGATTTCTTAGCAGCACCCTTACAGGATCAGATCTGCACCTTTTTTTTATTTTTATTTTTTTAAAGAGAGGACAGTGAGAGAGAGAGAGACAGAGAATCAATTTTTATTGAGTTTTTCACATGGCTTTCGTTGCTTCCACACTTAGTTGTGTATGTGGGTGTTGGGGTTTGAATCCGTGTATTTGCACATGCCAGGCAAGCTCTGTAACTGCCAAGCCACCACTCCAGCCCTAGATCTGCACTTTTAAATCATCATCATGGCTTTGCAAGAAAGAAAAATATTTATTAGAGGTACAGGAGACCAAATTAAGCTTCTGTTATTAAAAAAAATTTAGGGAAGAGATGACAGTGACTTCATCTGGGATAGTGGTGAGACGGGAAGGGAGCAGGTCAGAGAGGTCCTCAAGAGGGGCAGAAGGGCTGTAGGGTGAGTCCCAGGGAAGGGGAATGGGACCCTCTTGTGGTTCCAGCTTGAGCAACTGAGAGGATGGTGCCACACTCATAGCTGAGTAGCTGTTCAGGATACCAGGGAAAGGGTTAGGTCAGTGGGGACACACGGGGTTTTAAATAACCAAGTCACTCAAGTCCAGTTGCCTTAACTTTGTTGGATACATGGGCATCGATTTCAGGAGAAAAGACGAGGCTGGATTGAGGGTTTGGAGGATGTGGATCTGTACCCAGGTAATGTGTTCAGGGACTGAGGGGTTTGCAAGGGAGCAATAATCTAAGGGCTAAAATGAGGAGCATCCTGGGAAGACCAACTCACGCTGGTTGCCCCACTCATCAGCAAATGTACCCGAGAAAGGGATACAAAAGATACCAGGAGAAAGGAGCTCTTCCCCAGAGGTATTCTCAAAATAAGTCATGAACAGGGGGACATTTTCTTATGGTCACCAGAGCTGCAGTAGCCCCAGTGGGACATGATTGCAGAGATGGCTGGCCCACACTTTTCCACTTCTTGACATCATCATCACTGATTTTTCATTTGCTCACCCTCTGATGTTCTGTATGGAGTCCTCCATCAGGCCTGTGCCTGTCTAGTAGGGGAAGGAAGATGATTGGATTTAATCTCTTCTGTGTTCACTTGAAAACTCCAATACTTCATTCAAAAACAATTAGATTCAGGTCTTTATTGTCTAGAAAATGTATTTAAATTTGTTGTTGAAATACCCACATTCTCCACAAATGCAATCTGACTTGTTGTTCTTCATTTCTCCATGATCCCAACTCTGCAGCCCCACGGAGGCACTTTCCAGGCTTGGAGGATCCACTTTCTGTTCACAATCTCCCTGTGGAGTGGAAAGACCTCCTGCAGTTCTGAAGCCCCCGTGATCAGGGTCGCTCCTTCTGAGGCCTCCCCACTCCTCCACACACTCATCTCCCAGCTGCCAGCTTGCACAGAGCCCTGGGTCTCCAGGCCCTGTGTGGGGTTCTCAGGGTTGCCATCATCTTCCACAGTAACTGTTGGGGTTTGACGCTCCTTCTTTCCTCTCTGCCATCTGCTCTGTGCTTCAGTTCCTTTCCCGACTGTCTACACGAGAGTTCTGAAAAGACCACTGGACGCAGAGCCAACACACCTGATCCTAGGCCAGCTTCACCGCCTGTCTCACCTGTGAGCCTCTGCCCTCTCATCCAGGAGGCCGCCTCCCTCACAAAGAGCAACAGGATCTGATGCGACACTTAATATAAAAATGCCTTCTTCGTTGTGGTAGTGACTCCTTTCCATTTCCACTTGCTGCCCAAGGTCAGGAGCGTGTCGGATGTACATTCACAGACTTGCGTAAGCCGCTTCTGGTATAGACTTGCATGCTCCATCAAATAAAAGAAGGAAGGGTGCTGGGGCAGAAGGAGAGGGACGCATGACATAACAGGGAGATTCAATCTTTGCTGCTTTAGTTGCTTCTGCAAAAAACATGAGAAATCCCCTTGGACTTCTAAACCAAGGTGAAAGAAAGAAGGAGAAGTCTTGACACGTCCGATGTCTCCTGCCTGCAGGGCCTTCCGTAGGAATGTGCGGGTGGTGCTGCTTCGCCAAGCTGGGTCTTGGAACTGCAGAAATGCAGTTTCCAACATCCAGGTGAGGAAATAGAGGTCCTGAGAAGAAACTGAGCATTCCAAGGTGGAGAGAGAAAAAGGGACAAAACTCTAGATACCGGGCCCTGGCCTGAGCCAGGGCTCCACCCCCTTGCACTTCCTGTCCTCTTTCCACCTGTGATTCATGGATTGGCAGCTCTCTTAATTTTTGGTCTAGAGCCACTTTAATTGTGATAAACAAAGCTATTTTTAAAAAATAATGCAATGTCCAAATAAAAATGGCGTATGGACTGTTGAGTCCAATCGGAGTCCCTTTTTGTCTCAGTAGAGAAAAGGTACTCACGTCCTGGATAATATGTTAAATTAGTGAAAATGGGCAATTTTAACAATCATTGTCTAAAGCTGAACAGGGTGCTGATATCTATTGATGCATCTTTCTTCTTTGTAATATTTTTGAACTACTGATGTACCCTTGCAAGGAACCAGGCAATTCTGACTTGTTAAAATAAATTTAAGAAAAAGATACAGCAAAAAGAAAATCAATTTAAGGAGCTGACAGATAGTTTGAAGTGTGGTATCAGGCAGAAAGGAGCACAGTGCACGAGCACCCTTCTCATTGTTCACTGGCTGGGTTGCTGGTGAATGTTTGAGGTCTCTGCTGCTGTGCAGGAAAGGGTGGGAGCTCTCCTCCACCCTTCCCCTTCCTGCCCCACACTGGTTCGGCAGGCAAGAGAAGGTCGGGGCAACTCATACCGAAAGGCAGGGGAGCCCAGGGTGTGCAAATCAGTATCACCTGAGAGGGCTTGCAAGACCTAGATCAAGCCAATTATACCAGCGAGACAATGAAAAAGGCAGATGACTTAGAATAGTGCAAATTTGACAAATGTGCACACCTCAAACATTAAAAATACAATTTAGAAGCTAGAGGCATAGCTCAGTGGGAGAGCTCTTGTCTACAATGTGGGATGCACTGGGTTTGATCCTTCATACAGCAAAAGTATTTTTAAAGAAAGAATAATTGTATAGCATTTGAATCACATCTCAGCGAAACCATTATAAAAAACAATACTCCCTGCACATACAGTCATGTTCACATCCTATGCAGGCGTTCAGCTTTGCTGAATATCAAAAAGACCCTTGCATTTGTCCAGTTCCTCACAGTTCACTGAGTTTTCATAGATCTCGTCCAGTGGTTCCATACCTACAACTGGAACAGGAAAGCAGAAGTAAAAAAACAGAGGGCCTCCTCGTACGAGGGGAAAGAATTTCCCAGGTCTAGCCAGTGACCCAACCGTAAGAACAGAACATCAAGTTTGAAGCCCCTATTTGTACCACCTCACCTGTTTGGTCTTTTGGAAATGAGGAGATGGGCTTTAACATTTCAGTTTTGGGGGGTAATCATGAACTCTAATGGTAAAGATATAATGCTAGGAAATACTAATTATTTCTTGGAGCCAAGTTGTACTTCAGTGCTTTCTATCAAGGTCTAGGAATATTCAACACATTGAGAAAATCATGATGCATCCATCATCTGTGAAATCCGTGGAGGCTTCAGTTACTTTGTATGTAAGATCAGGGAGTCTCCAAGGAATCTGCCAAAGTCTAACATTTAGCAGATTCAACTTTCTTGAAGAATCAAAATTCAGGATGGTGAATTGGAACATGACCCCAGGTCTTCAGGAGGTCTCCCCAGGGGAGGTGGTAACTGGACTCTGACCACCGGGTAGACTCAGGAGGGCAGGAGAAGGCGTTGCTGGGAGGAAGACTCATGTATACAGTACCCATGAACTCAAAGTGTGTCAGAAGACCAAAGAGCACCTAAATATATCCTGGATGGGAACAAATGAGCCCTGAAGTTGAAATCAGAAATTTGGAAATTGGAAAAAACAATCAGAGAATTGGCAACCGGCAGATAGCTTTAGAATAGAGGATGTAGCACGTTAAAGGAAGTCACCAGCCTGCGCAAAGCTGCAGGCAGATGACAGCACCAGAGCAGGCGCCAGCAGCGGGTTTCCGGGTCCCTGGGTGCTGTCACAGTTCCGCCCTTCTGTGTCTGAACATGAGAAGGCTGCTTGCGAGCCTTTGCTGATTCAACCTTGCCGCCTCTGCACGCAGATGCCACCCAGGCCTCCCCCAGTGGCGACTTCCCACGTGAAACATCTGGTTTGAGGTTCACCAATAATAGCTCTGAAACCACAGCCTAAGTCAGTGCGACCCAGAGTTGTCAGAAGAATCACCCAAAAATCCAAGAGAAAGGAAACAGATGACCCGGGTTTAAAATATTTTAATTGTGCTCTCTAGATTGTAGTTTCAAATAAGGAGGCAATAAAAACAGATAGTAAGGCAGTCATTATTTCCTTTTTATTGAAAAATCACCCTCCAAATTGTCAAATCCCTCTGTAGAAGCCTACAATTCAAACAGGGCTGCTCTGGAAAGTTAGCTGCTGCTCAGTGACTCGTTCTATCTTTTCTGTATTAGTTACTTTAGGAAAGAGAAAGGGATTTAACATTGAAGTCTCTGCCTCCAGCCTGATGGTTGGAGCTTTGGGAAACTTGTTAATAAAAGTACTGGGAGGACAGCTACACGTGGACATGCACCCTACCTTATCGTGGGTGACTGAACTAATCCTTACCATAGAGTTCTCATCTCAAGCACAAGAATTCCAGCTGTGCAGTGCAGAAACACAAGTGTCAAGATTCATTTACTGCTGAAGGCATATGCTCTGTGGCTGGAGATCCTGGGAAGAGATCCTGGTTCCAGCAATCAGCAACCTGGAAAATCATGTAATTACTCAACAGCAAATTTCTCACCTTTAAAATTAAAGCAATAATACACGTTGATTATGTTGTCTTGAAGAGTAAGAAAATGTGCTAGTACAAGAATGTCATCTAGCACAGAGCCTGGTACATAGTAAATACTCAATAAATACACTTATTAGCATAGTATGAGTCACATAATAACCATTGGATCCCTAACAGATGGTCCTATCCATGAGCTTGGTAATAATTTACTTAACTTTCCCAAGACAGTGATGACAGCTATGATGTCTGCTATGGATGCAAGAAAACTAAGGCTGTGCTGGTGTTCTTGATGTATATTTTTCTTAACAATATATTTGGTGGCTTTGTATAGAAAGATAAGTATATGGGTGCCCACTAATAAAGTGAGCAAAAGTTAGTTTACTAAGTTGGAGAAGACATGGCAATCTTTCCACCTCCAGAGTCTGTGAAGATTTCAAGCGTTGTGGTTTTCCTGGGCTGTGGGGTAGCAGGGGTGTGCTCTGCACCGTCCATGTTCCGGATACCATTCCGGTGCCTTCTCCTGCTTCTCCTTCCAGGTGCTCAGTGAACCCAGGAGCAGGTGCCATGGCTCACATCTTACAGAGAAGGAAGTGAAGTTCAGAGAGTCAGAGTACTGTTTCCATCGTATGCAGGTGCTGAGATTCAAAGTCAGGTTTCGGACCCTGGCCTGGGTGACTCCAGTACCCTGCTCTTGTCCACAACACCACACTGCCTCCCACAGGCTTCCCCAAATAGAATTAGAAAATGGTGTGACTCATGGTACTCCTTGCCACAAAGTCACCTCAAAAGTCCTTGGATTGGAAACCACTTATAATGGCAGCAAGTCCTCCCACACAATGGCAGACTCTCTTCTACAACACCGATGGAGCAACCTGAACACCACTCAAACACTGAGAGCTGCCTATATCCAGGGGTGCTGAACAGGCTGGGAGAGGTACAGAGGTCCATTGACTCAACCCCTCACTGCGGTGGCGATGGTGCTGGGGTCTGAAGGTTGGCTGCGCGGTGTCTGGCACCCTGCACTGGCACATATGCACGGATTAGTGAGAATAGTTTTCTAGAGTAGCTTCACCAGACCCAAGGCCCCACTGAAGGTTTGAAAATAAATGCTACCATATCATAGAACATGCAGCCCAAGAGAGTTGTTGAAATGCTGTAGGAGGTTGCCTCCAGCTATCAATGGGCAAGATCTACCCTTTCCAGATTGGTCTCTAGCAAGGGAAGGGGACTGCTCTGAAATCATCCCCTTTCCCCTGTCCCGCTCTCTGGGAGAAGAGGCAACGAGCAAGCTCAGCCAACATGGGTTGAGAGTGTGACTTCCTCATTTCCATAGTAGCCCCGTAGAGAAGCAGGGCAGGAATGAACCCCACACCTCCCACAGGGGACTAGAGATTAATTAAGGATTTATATAATTTTATCAATACTATAGGTGATTGCAACAAGGAAAGAACCATTAGCACATGAAGCTGCTGAGACGGGGGGGTCTTTATCACTCACAATGTGGGTGTGGGTGCAGTGGGTTAGTAGGAAGGTTCTTCTCCAGGTGGTAATTCAGATGGCGGTCCTGTCTGTCTCTCATCCATCCACCATCCAATGGTCTCTTTGGAGTCCTCCACTATGCCTGTACCTGCCCAGCAGATGAAGGGGAAACAGTATGTGTATGGTCACATGAAGGTTTTAATGGGCCCAACTTGGAAGCAGAATATATTCTGCTCAAAATCCATTAGGTAGAATTCAGGCATAGAGCCCACCTAACTACTAGGGGTTGGTACAGGTAACCTACCTGTTCAGGAGGAGGAGAAAATTGATAACTTCTGTAATAGTCATCTTGATTTCTTGGGGCACATGGTAATTTCATTTTACTTTCATTGTTATTTTATTTTTTATTTTGTACATATTTATGTGCTAAAATGCAATGCTTTGATTCAAGCATACATTAGGAGAGGATCAAATCAGGGTAATTAGCATATCCATAACCTTAAACTTCCAATGTTTCTTTATGTCTATTTTAAGGCACAGTGCATAGTCATTAATTATGTTCTTCCACTGTGCCCCAGAACTGGAACTTACTTCCTACGGAACTGCTGTACTTGACCAGCCTCTCATCATCCCCCCATGTACTTTCTCCAGTCCTGGTAACCACTTGTCTGCTCTCAATCTCTACAAGATAAACACTTTTAGAAACACATATGAGTGAGATCATGAGATGTTTATCCTTCTGTGCCTGGCTCATTCCACTGAGTGTAATATCCTCCAGGTCCAAGTGTATCATTGCAAATGAAATGACATATAGGACACATATGTAATAACATGACTATATATTGTATATAACATGTCCTTTTCAAACCCTTTCACCTGAGTCCATGTCTTGGCGGGTGTGTGCAATGAGTGTGGGCACGCAGGTGTATCTTTATCATGCTTTGGATATCTATCGATACCTCCAGTGGTGGGACTGCTGGATTGTACAGTGGGTCCATGGTTATTTATTTATTTATTTATTTATGAGAAACCTCCACACTGTTGCACTAGTTACTGGGTTACAGTCTCACCAACACTGGTTGGATTCCCTTTCCACCATGCAATTTCAGCACAAAACCCCAGTGAGGTCCCCTATGCTGAGGCTGTCTAACCCTAAGCACCACCGCAATGCAGGGCACTAGGTTGCTTTGTCCCCTCTGATCACTGTGACTATTCCATCTTGGGTGATTTCAAGTTAGGGAGCATTGCTTACACCATAAGGAGATTTTAGCTGTCTTGGTGCACTCTGACCCACCCACGCATCTTTCTGGTTTTTCGGTTCTCACTTGGATCCTCCAGCTTCTTTTTAGGATTTTGCCCAGTTCATCTCTGTTCAAAATATAGTTAACATTTTGCTGAGAGCTTGCTTTGTGTCAGGGGCCACAGAAATTCTGGACACCAGAGATTTAGAAATAAATAAAACATAGGGTTTGTGCTAGTAAAAAAAAAAAAAAAGTCTTGTTTTGTACAGTTTGCACACTGCCAAGTGGAGAATCTAGGAAGACAAGTGATTAAAAATGAGGCTGAAAGTGTCGTGATAAATGTGAGCACACAGAGTAACGGGAATGCAGGAAGGACGAGCGCAATTGCACCCAGGGGTGGTTTCAAAGTAGAAGTGATTTTTAAGATAAATTTTGAAGGTTAAATAATCATTCTCAATGCGAACATGTTATAGACAGAAACAAAATATGTACCAATCACGAGGACAAGATAATAATAAGGATTTCCTCTTGGTTGTTGCTTTAGTAGGGAGTAGTAGTAGGAGGAGATTAATTTGGATTCAGAATTTGTAGCTAGATAGCAAAAATCTGAGTGCCACATATGAGATTTCAGATACTGGCCTTGTGGACTTCAGGGAGGAGTGACTGAGTCGTCATTCAAATCCTGCTTTTCCAAACTCTTGCTTTCTGGTCACTCTACCCATCTGTCTTTGTTTCCCTAGTTAAGAAAAAAATAGTAGCAAGTGAAACTTTTACTTTTGGAACTTAGCTGAGAACCCTTACTGATCCATCCGAAGTTTCCTTTCTTCCGTCATTCCCTCTCCCTCTCTCCTCCTCCCCGGGCCATTTTCAAAGTCCTCATACCCTGCCAGGAGCTACCTTAGTGGGGTTTGCAATCTAATAACCTCCACGTATGTTATTAGAAGTTTACTTAAAAATCCTGGGAGAACGGAGGGCCTTGCTGGAGTCTGGGAGGCTGGAGGACATGAGAGGGTGGTACTTGAGTGATTTAATTCTAAAGGAGCCCTGCGTTATTAAATTCCCCGGCAGTGAGGTCTTATTTTGAAGAGGTCCGTCCCAGTTACACTGCCCTACTAGTTTGCAGGTTACACTCCTACAGTTCCGTGTAAAAATCTGAATTAATAGAGCAGTGGGGGAACGGACTTGAAGCATGCTAGCCTGGCAGTGGGGCTGTCCCTTTGGGGCAGGGGCCTTGCTGGTGTCTTCTAAATCGCTGGCCACTGTCTACTGCACTGCTTTCCAGTGGATTCAGAGCTGAGATGCTTTGTGCAGGAGTAGCACTGTCCTCAGGAGTCACACGTGGTGCTGTGTCATCCCGCCCCCTCCCACGTGAAATGTGCCCCCGGCCACAGCCACCTTGCAGAAGCAGTGACACTGGGCTTTTACTGCCTCCAGAGTGCACCGGTCCTGTCCTTGTGGTTAGCCAAAGCACTGGCTTTGCAATTAAAGAGTAAATGGGCCTGAGAGGAAACCATGAGTGTGACCTTGGAGGATTTCATGTTCTCAACCTCCCTGAGTCATCAGTGAATTTATGAGGCAGGTGAGGGATTTCCAGAGGCCAGATGTCATACAATCGTTCCCCAAAACTTGACTTTGGGGAAAAAGGAGAGGAAAAGAAGGTTATTACCCACCTCCCAAACTCAACTTTAAACCTTGTGAAGCTTTCACTAGTTCTGTATTCTTCTTAACTCTTTGGTCTGTCCTTAGAGAACATAGATTTTATCTGGCTCGGGTTCTGATTATTCTAATTACAGATGAAATAAAAATTCCGGACATGAGAGCAACAGGGCCTTTGGCCTGAGCCACACTGTCATTCTGGATCACTGAAGGGAGACACCCTGGGCTTCCTGGAACATTGTGGGGACCAGTCATGTTTCTGGGCTTGCTGTTTTTGTTAATAGGTTTAGCATCCTTTCTCCATGGATGCTAGCTCTCTTAGCAGAGTGCAGCTTCCCTAGTCTCCTTTTTAACAGGAGCCTTTATTCATGCGCAGTTTTATTTCTGCTAACTTTTGGAGATGGCTAATTTTCTCATCCTGTTATATTGTGAATGACGTTGTTTTACTGTTCTTTAGTAGATACCCCAGACATTAGACCATGCACTTGACACATATGGTCTGATGCTAATCCTTGCTTTTACTACCTCTATGGTCCTGCCAGAGCCTTGGAGCCCTTTGACTCCTTTTGCCAATCCTGCCTTTAATTCCAGTGATTGTTAGGCCTTTCCAATTAACTCCCAGTGCATGCCAATTACTGTATTTTTTCAGAGTCAGTGTTGACGTAGCTACCTCCATCTTTCTCCTTTCCAGTGCTCCTCATTCTCATGTGAATTTCATCTCTCCAGCAAGAACTACTTTCCTTCTCTCAAGTGATAAAGTTTTCTGAGCTTTTATTTGCCAAAAACATTTTTACTTCACCTTCATATTTCCTGGATGTTTTTATTACTTATGAAATTCTTAGTGGTTAGGCATTTTCTTTGTATTTATTCAGTTCGCTGAATTGAAGTTCGCTGAGCCTCCTGAATATTTAGATTGATGTCTTTCATCAATTTTGGCAAAATGTAGGCTGTTAGCTCCAATCAAATGCATGTAACTTGTCTATGCATGCCCCACACCAAGACTCCAATCACACGTATCCAACATGGCTAAGCATGTTCCATACTTACTCAATCACACTTATGTAGCATGGCTAAGCATGCCCCACACCAAGACTCCAATCACACATACGTAACGTCTAAACATGCCCCACACGAGAATGAAATCACCCGTATGGAAGCTGTGGAAACAGGTCCCACATCACTTATGTTCTCAATCTGCTTTTGTTTGTCTGTTTGGTAGTTTCATCCTTTCCTCTCTGTTCTTCAGTTTCTATATTTTTGTTGACCTGCCCTTCAGAATAATTTGTACTCTGTTGTGTCGAAACTGTCCATTGGAGTATTAGTTTAATCTATCACATTTTTCTATTCTAAATTTACCATTCGATCAGTCTGTTACTGGCTCTACTTTTCTGATAAAACCCCATTGTTTTAATTATTTTTTCTATTTTTTCTCTTAAAAATATTAACCATAGGGCTGGAGCGGTGGCTCGGTGGTTGCGGCGCTTGTCTGGCATGCGCAAGTACACCGGTTCAAACCCCAGCAACCCATGTACACAACTAAGGGTCAGAGCAACGAAAGCCATGTGAAAAACTCAATAAAAATTGATTCTCTCTGTCTCTCTGTCTCTCTCTCTCTCTCTCTCTTGCTCGCTGTCCTTCTCTCTTTAAAAAAAAAAATTAACCATAGATTTTGTGAAGTCTTTTTTCGGCTAACTTCAACATCTGAGATCAGTTATAGGTTTGATTCTCCTATAAGGGACGAGTGTTTCCCCCTCACACTCAGAGCCTGCAACATCCCAGTCTGGGGGAGGGGGCAGCTGGTGGTCATCCGCTCTCTCTCCTCTGGAAATCTGGAACACCTAGCCCTTGCTGTTTCATAGCTCTCTGACACTTTAGGGCATGCAGTTTTCACACCTTCTTTAGCTCCTTTCTGTCATCACAGAGGGACACTGTGCTGTGTTCCCTTAGTGCTTCATGTGGCTGCTCTGTTGCAGTCTTCGCTTGCTCTTTGCCTTTTGCTTGGGAAACTGAAAGGTGGTTTTTATAGTTGACACTCAAGGGGTCTCCTGAGAGAAGGACTTCTGGTGCTGACATCACTGCAGTCCAGGCCAAACGAGAGCAGTGTCACCTATGTCTTCACATGCTCACGTTCACTTCTTTAAAGGAAGCCTAGTGACATCCTGTTGGCATTTCAGACTTAACATCAGAAGCCGTTCCTCTCTGATGCTTTTCACATCCCACACCCCTCCAAGGCTGCTTTGGATCTCCCTTCTTCGTATCCCCACGACCCCTTTAGAACCTCATCACAATTGCAGACCTACTGGGATGATCTGGGTGTTTCCAGTCTGTAAGGTGCGTGGAGCTCCAAATCTTATCTATTGAATAGTTCTACAGTGGAGTCTTGTCCTTCCCTAGAACAGGCTCTTAGTAACTTAATGAAGGTGGTCATTTACTGATGCATTATTTATTGACTTCATGAATTCAGCACTTATTTACTGAGAACTTGTGTGTTCCTGTTTTGGTGCCACATATGAGGGACACAGAGGAGTGTAAAGCTGTTGTTTCTTGCCTGTACATACTGTCCAGAGAAGTGGGGGACACACTGAATAAGTGCCCCTCATTTGCACCTTTTTGTTGACTATGTACTCATTATTGTTCACATCATTTGAAAAACAAAATTTATAAAAGGGTTAAGCAGCCTGCCCAATATTTCTTGACGTCTAAGTTATATGACTTTGGGTTTTCAGAGACCAAGTCCAGTGTTCCCATGGTACCATTTTATAGGTGGAAATAAGTTGATTTAAAAGGGATAATACCTCTTATAAAATTATACTATCTCTTTAAAAATTCTTCCTCCCGTGATGTATTCAAAGACTTCTGATTCTGGAACTGGAGCAGTGCTCTCCAAAATAATTCTATGATGATGAAAATATTTGATGTCTGCATTGTATGTTACAGTAATTAACAGCCACCACAGGATATGCACAGAGCACTTGAAATGGACCTAGTGAAGCGAATTGCTAATTTTATTTAACTTTAAATAAACTGAGGAAGGTGTCCGCCATAGTGGACAGCTCGTGCTTAAACGTCGAGTCCCTTTTTAAATATCAATGATGCTCTCTGATACCAAAGATTCAGCAGAGCAGCAAGATTTTCTTGTGCTGAAAATAAAACTCTTTCCTTTGGGAACCCAGTTTTTTCTCAGCATACAGCTTGTTTTCTCACCACTTTAACATATTTTATCAGCTAAAGTGTGAGGAAATCTCAGATCTCTATGTTCAAAGACTCCATTTTGGTTAACCCCAGTCTGACTCAAGGAGGTCAATGTACTAGAATCCCATTACGGGAGCCAAGTGGAAGTGTTCCTGCAGAGGAATCTCCGAGCATACAGGCAAGGGCTGTTCAGAGAAGAAACCCATAAATTTCATCCAGAAAGTAAGAATTATCAGATTCCTGGCCCTGGAGAGGAAGAGTGGAATAGACTGTTAAAAATCAGCAAAACATATGAAAAGACATGTGACACTTGTGTCGTTAGGACAATTGTAACTCTATGAATTACAGTTGGCATATGTGCGATTACTTCTTATACTTAGAAAAAATAAGCCACTTCTTTCTTGAGACTTTCCTTCCTCCTAACATTTGTTCCTCAGCTTTGGAAATCGCTATGGCTAACTGTGAATTTCTCAGTTTGCTCTGTTCATTGGCATTGCATATTGACTTTGGGAAGACGGTCTGTACACATATGAAAAACAACTCCATAAAAATAAATACATGCGTAAAATCTTCAGAGTTAGACCTGTGACAATAAACACTGTATTAGTCAGTTTTCCATTGCTAGGACCAAAATATCGAACGTGAACTGCTTAGAGAAGGAAAAGTTTATGTTGGCTCACAGTCTTGGGGGTTCAGTCCATGGTCAGCCAACTCTGGTCCAATGCTCTGGGCCCAAGGTGAGGCAGAACACTGTGGACGAAGGATGTGGTGGAGGGAGGTTGCTCAGCTCATGGCAGCTGGTAGGCAGAGAGAGAGAGAGGCGCCAGGGACGAAATATAGCTCCCAAGAGTGCATCTCCAATTATCTACTTCCTCCAGCCATATGCCTCGTGTTGCTAGTTACCATCTAGTAACCCACTGAACTTATTAATCCACCAAATGAACTGATCCACTGGTGAGGATACAGCTCTCGTAATCTCATTGCTTCACCTTTGAGCATTCCTGCATTGTCTAACATGAGCTGTGGTCAGGGACACCTCATACCCAAACTGTAACAAATACTATCTTTTTCCATTTATTAATTGTAAAATAAAAACCTAGGTGGTCAGATTGGTAGGTACATTGATGTTATTTGCTCAGATCTTTCAGTTTTCATCAGGGAAAACAAAACTAGGGAGCATAATTCTTGACCAAGAACAGTGCGTTAGTGTCAGAGCTAGAACTGGGACCAATTTCTCTGGGAACCTGAATATCAAAATGCTCACCTCTTCCCCAGAAAGATATTTCAAGTCCTGCATATCTTATCCATGCCTATGCTCAGTTCCCGTACTATTTCTACACCAGGGCTATGATGATCTTGAATCCCTAGCTTTGGGTAGGAACACGGAAGTTGGCTTCACTACTCATGGGCCAAATACCAGGGACAAGCACATCTGCAGGTTCTTTCCTGAAGAAAATTACACCCTTAGAGATTCTTGCTCACCTGACTGTGGCTATGGGCTCTGCCTAAACCCTGGAGCTTCCCCTGGTGCAGTGAGGAGAAATAGTATGTGTTGAAAGACAGGTTAGAATTCCCCAGAAGACGCTGAGTCTGTTTCCACTTATTCATGGTGACATCTACTTATTCTTAGTTCCTCATGTCTATGCATTTTCTTTTGACCTCAGTGCCTACCTAAAATGAATCGCAAACTCTATTTATTATGTCATCTCCCAATTATTCTTCATATGTTCTCGCTTTTCTTATGTCCTGGAAACCACAAACCTGTTACGGCTACTGTTTTCTCTGGTCTGGTCTCCTACACTGGCAGCATGGCCAGTCCACCATGCCTACTTTTTCCTGCTCCTGTCTATAGGAGTCCTCTCCAAAGAATAATAAATCTCTCAACTAAAGTTCTCTGAACAATTTTTAGTGCTTATAAGGATCTTCGTGACATGGTCACTCTAATGACTCTAGTCCTTTATATCACCATTATTTTTTTTCTGCCTTATAATGTAGCTTATTCACCTTCTCAGTTTTGTCATCATTCCAAGATTTCTGCCACCTGTTCTTTGCACGCAATGTTCCCTGTCTTTGGAATATATTTGACCACTTCCTTTGGCTTATTTAATGCTTGTTTGTCTTGAAGGTCTTGGCTTAAAGGTCATATTTCCTAGTCTGTGTTCCCTGGACGCCTTCAGTTACATTTGCAATTTGCCAGAAAGGACTAGAATAGATGCCCCCCCGTAACACTTTTAATTCCCTTGTTAATCACTCCTGCCCCATTAGACTATATGCACTGAAGAAAGTAGGGACTGGTGCTAGGTGGAATCCCCAGACCCCCTCATAGATCTCAGAGTACAATCCCCTATAGGACAAGGAAAAAAACAGTAGTTACATCTTCGATGGCTACTTTTAGGTGTCAGCTTGACTGTGCTATGGGATTCCCAGATGAAACATGATTTCCAGGTCATGCTGTGAGATTACTTTCAGATGAGATGAACATTTGAATCCATGAACTCAGTAACGTAGATTGCCCTCCCTATGCTGGGTGGACTTCATCCAATCTGTTGTAGACGAGAATAGAACAAAAAGGTGAAGGAAGGGAGACTTGGACCCTTTTGTCCTGCCTGCCCGCTGGAGTTGGAGCATAAGTCTTCTCCTGCCCTTGATCTTGGATTTGTGCAATTAGATCCCTTGGGCCCAGGCATTGGAACTCAGACTTGAATTCCACCATCAATATCAATTTTCAGGGGTCTCCAGCTTGTGAACAGTGGGCTTTTTCAGTCTATAATCTCATGAGCCAAAAGTTCTTAATAAATTTTTCTGTACACACACACACACACACACACACACACATACACACACACTGTACGGTACGTATTTGTATGCTTATATATGTCCTATAAGTCTTTGTATGTAATTGTATATGAGTCTCTCTTGGTATGTCCTATGCATCTGTATGTAATTACAGATAGTCACATATGATCAATGCACTTATTTGTGGACTTTATTTCTCTGGTGAACCCTGAGCAGCACACATTGCCCCTGCCCTGCTGTGGCCACAGGGTTTAGTGCAGAACCTGATGCCCAGTAAACTCTACCCATAGTTTGTTGAGTGAGCGAATGTACATTATTTTAGCCCCTGGAAGATGCATTACAATTACACCTGCCAGTGTCCAGGTGTCTGAGTCCACAGGCTACAAACTGCCCTCAGAAGCTGTGGCTTCTTGGAGTGGAGGTGAATGCTGAGGTGCCCAGGAAGGGGCTGCGGACCTGAATCCTGGGGAGAGGAGAGTGCTGGGAAACAGCTTCCTAAAGGAGTGAAGCCACAAAGAAGACTGAAACCTGAGCTCAGGGATCCCCGAAAGTGGAAAGACTCAAGTGCTGCTCCTCCTACAGGGCTGTGGGAGGAGGAGCCTTGCAGGCTGAGCTCCTGGAGGCCAAGACAGCGCGATCCAGATGGAGATTAAATGGAATCCATCACTTCTTCTAGAAAGAGTTCAAGCACCATGACTCACCAGGCACTTACGAGTGCCTTCAGCAATCCTCAGACAGAACTTGCAGCTTGTTCTCTAGAAAATGTAATAAGTGAGGGTGCAGTGTGTGCATGTGTGTGTGCGTGTGTGTGTGCACACATATAAACACAAGGTTCCATCGTTATGCTCCTGCCAGTTCAGTTCCACAGATTGTTAGCCAAGAACCCCGACTTGAGAGTTGCAATGTTCCTTCATGGGCATGCCTGGGTGGATGGCGGCTCTTTTTGGGGGGTTGGTTTTAAATAATCGGTGGTGTTCTAGGGAATAACTGTTCAAAGGAAACCAACAGTTGAAGATGTGGGTCCACACCTGCAGCTCCCCCAGGGAATGTGATAACATCAGCACACCCCAGCAGAGCTGGGGGAAAGTGAAGCGCTTGTGATGGTGAGGCCTCAGCAGATCCTTCCAGCTTCAGCAAGGATGTGTGGGGCAGAGGGAAGAGAGCTGGCAGCCTACTATGTGCAGTCTATGCAGGTGGACCCTAGCAACAATCCAATGTAACCTTCATGCAGGTGAAGTTAACCAGCCTACCACGTCCAGGATGGGCCTGCCCAGGCCAGGGGACTCTTCTTTTTGCTTCACCAAGGCACTAAGTGCTCACTGACCCTTGGCTGACCTACTCTTCTAGGGCCTCCTGGCCTGCAGGGGATTGCTGGGAGGCTATGGTTAGAGCAGTGCCTGGTACTGGAGGGGGCACCTGCCCAGTCTCAAGGCCACTATGAGAAAACTCAACCTCTCCAAAAGCTGACAGTCCAGGAGCAGGGCAGATCTGTGATGGAGGCCTAATCAAACAGACTCAGAGGCACCCAAGTGCCCTGCTGGTGCCACATGGTCGGGACAGAGAATAACTGTAGCTGATAACAAATTCTGTGCTCTATCTCTGCCTAGCTCTGGATTTCCTTTAAAAGACACGGAAAATGCTCTTCTGGATTTTCGTTCCTTTTAGAGCTATTAGCCTCTGAGTGCACGAGCATGCTCTTTCTCCCAACCCCAAACCCACACCCCAGCTAGCTTGGGATGAAGGCTGCGAGAGCTAATGGGCTTCTTCTCTTCACCAAAGGGTGCCACAGTGGGGAAAGTTGTTAGCAAGCTCCCCACTCCGCAGACTGCCAACTTGGCACCATGGCAATGTAAGTAGAGAAATCGTTTCATATCTCAAAGGATATGAGCCTTTGAAATGAAATGGAAATTTTGACCAGGAGTCACTTTGACCTTGTCACCCAGCACATGATTAGCTCTTGTACCATCCCTGCGGGCTCCTCTGAAACTGTTCCACACTGGAACAAAATCTCTTGGAGGATTGTAACAGGACTTCTATGGCCCCTGATTCTTTACTTATGTAACTTGCTTCTCTGACGCCACTGCCCTCACCCCAACTACCCTGCCTGCTACCAGAAGGGTCTTCCCTGAACAACCATGTTTGTAAGTGCTTACACAATGAATTCCAAGTGCCAGGCAGGATGAATGGCATTTGAGACCCTCTCTGAGCTGGCCACCAGCTCTGTTCCCGCCTCATGTCCCAGGTCTGGCCCTCACAGACCACAAAGCTCTAGGGAGCCCAGTCAACCCACATCGTTGACCACACATACCTGTGAAGCCAATCTCTCCCCCAAGATATCTCTTCCAGTCCTTGCCTTTCAAGATCCTACGAATCTAGGGTCTTAAGCTCAAATGACGGTCATTTTGGCTTTTCCTCAGCACAGTCTGGAAAGTGCTCTAGCCACACTACACATGTGGATGGCTCTTTGAAAAGTGCTCTGGGTTTATATGCCGTTAAAAGCAAGGATCCCTGCTTGGATCTTGTCATCAGGTGCCTCTTCTTTGTTCCGTAAGCCACCCACACTATCACCGGGGCCAGCATGGTTTTTTATACATTCTAAGGGGCAAATGCATTTTGCTAAATACACTTTTTAAACTTTTTAAATCATGCTACTCTCTGCTTTTTGTTTAATACCAGATTTCAAAGAAGCTACTGCACCAACTTTTATGTACATATAATAAAGAAAACGCAACTACTTCTTTTCCAGCAATTTAGCAATGACAATGTTTTTATGACAGATGATTGACATTATATATTTGTAGAAAGAACTCTTTTAGACAGAAAGCATTATTTTTAATCTCACACCACTTATGAAAACACAAAAAATCAAGTATCACAGGTAAATTGGTAAAGGTATCCTAATGCTAATCTCATACTCAGAATCACTTGTCTGAAATTATTTAGATCTTATTGATATCTATTTTCCTGCACAAAGTATATTCCTCTAGGTCATCAACAACTTTCCACAATTGCTTCAAGGTTTATTTCCAATTCAATTAATCAATTCTACAACTTTTTATGCTGTCAGATTATTGATGTTACTAAAAGGAGTTAATAAACAGCTTTCATAAGACTACAAGGGTTTGTGTTTATCCCTTGGATGGTTCTTAACTGGCGATTGACTGAAATATCAGAGCTGTCATTATCCCATCATGCCGCCAAAATATTAACCAACATCTTTCCAGCATGAGAAATGAAACTGTTTGCCAACTATTGCCTGGGAAATGATAACTGGAAAATACTTCTACATTTTATTTTTCAGGATGTGGCATAAGCAAAACTAGCACCCAGGATCATCAATAAACATTCAAATAGTCACCAATAAACTCCTTTAGGGAAATTTAGAAAAAAGTCTGGAATCTTCTCTTGTGTTTACAGGACTGATGCTGTAGAAAACTTCAACACAGGCACCGGAAAGTCACATTGTACTGTGGAAAGGGTCAGAGGAAACGGACAGCAATGCCTTGTCTGTAGGTGCTATGTCTAGAGCCTGAGCAGTACCATAGGGAGCAGTAGAAGAGAGGCATCCAGAGGGCAAGAAGAACGTCAGACACCTCTGACAAACGTCAGACTCGAGATGGAGATGATTTCAAGAGAAAAGGTCTGGCTGACCATCAGGTGCTCAATCAAATCTACATTGCATTTTTTTAAAAGAGAAGGACAGTGAGAGAGAGAGAGAGAGAGAGAGAGACAGACAGACAGAATCAATTTTATTTAGTTTTTCATGTGGTGTTTGTTGCTGCGTCACTTCATTGAGTTTGTGGTGCTGGGGTTAGAACCAGGCAAGTGATGTAACTGCTGAGCCACCGCTCCAGCCCCTATATTGCATCTTAAATTATATATATATATATATATATATATATATATATATATATATAAGAATATATATATATTCTTTTATAAATTATATATATTTATATACTTTATATATATGCATATATATGTGTGTGTGTGTGTGTGTGTGTGTGTGTATTACCAGAAACTTCTTAGGTTGCTTCTAAGTAAACAGGAAATAAGTGTTAAAAAAAGAAAAGGTCTCGCTTTATTGATTCAACATTCAATTCTTTGTTTTCTAGATTCCATAAATATCACATCCACCTGCAGAGGACACTGAAATTAAAACAGACCACTGATTTGATTTTAACAAATTTGCAAAAGCAAATTATTTTCTGAAAAATATTTTTATCTATCCAGATATGCTTTATTTTTAAGCAATGGAAGTTGAAATAAAGCACTGATTTCCTCCTCAGAGAAAACTGAAACATTTTTCTTTTTTTAATTGGTAGCAACTATAGATCAAGTACTTAATCAAAACAGAGTTCCCCCAAATAAGCTACCCTCACCTTCAGCTATTTGAGCAGACTTGCTTATGACTATGTGGCCTGTTTATTGACAGCATGAACTTCTTTCAACATTATTCTTTCAGAATTCCATTCTAACGGTCACGCTTACAAACATTTCATTGATCATCTATAAGGAGTTTCAAAATGACACTAAAATTTTAAATTGCTGGTTGAAGAGGGCCAGTCTTTCTTGTAAATCCTCCCGAGCTCTCCACCACCTTGGTAGAGTGCCAGGAGGTGCACGGCCATTGCAGCCAGAGGGAGGACAGTGATATATCTTAAACTTATTCCTGAAGTGTGGTCACACGTCTCGGAGCAGGCCCGTCATCCAGACCTCACCGTGGAAGCCCTCTAACCTGCGGGATGTGCTTCTTGGCACAGCAAACCGGCACAGACACCAGACAGGCCCAACCCTTCCCACCTATGCAGAAACATGTCTCTATCTCATAACTTCACCTTAGAAAAGAAGTGAAAACACTGCTGAAAACTTTTATTGTAGCACAATAAACTTGAACATTTATTTACAAGGTGACTAGATCATCATGTTGGACTGAGTATGCATATCAATTGTTCTTTAGTCCCATACCCATAGGAATGAGAGAAAAAATAGAAACAACTAAAAATAAAATCATGACTACTATAAAACAAGGAAAAGTACCGTGGTCTACACAAAAATCCTTAAAATATTGATATCTACAGTTATGCAGAGATTCTAAACAGATGAAAAAAGATGTAAGAAAAAAACTAATGTTTTAAGAAAATAAAGTAACTAACTTTAAAAATAAATAAAATTTTAAACAATGAAAACAATGTATTAAGAGAGATAAATTCTAGCAATAATTTTGGACTAATATGACCCAAAAACCATACTCTTAGAATAAAGTGTCATTTAAGAACTTGGAAATTAAATGTGATCCTTAAGTTAAAACTACCAGGGCAGAAAGATAGTCAGGAATCTACTGAAGAGCAAAGGAACAGACTGCAAGTTTGAGTCATGGAATTTCTCAGTGCAATACAAAGATTAGGAGATGTGAATCAGTACACAGTGGATTTGGGAACACAGGGGCAGCTCCAGAAGACCCAGCATCCTCCAGGTAGGCCCTCCAGGTGAGTAACACAGGAAGAGATACTCGACACAAGAGGTGAGCAATTGTGCCAGGGTATACCGAATTAGAGACCCACACATATGTCACACAGGATGAGAAATGCTGACAAACGTTCACCTGGTCCCAATGTGGTGCAATTGGAGAAGGATCTAAGAGTTAGAGGACTCAGGTTACTAACCACTGAAGACGCCTGTTGTCACACTGAGGTCATCGTTGGCAACCCAGATGCTGAAAGATGATGGAATTTAGGGTTAAAATTCTAAGAAATGTTGAAGAACTTAGACGTTTATTTTCAACAGACACTCAGCATTCATATGTAAAAGCAAAATCAATGTGTTTTAAGTATACAGAACCTCAGAATATGTAGTATTAACAGGCTTGACAGTGTCAGTCCAATATGGACTCTAGCAAAGTTGAAATTAAATCTAAGAAAGAATACTTGGATGTATCTACAACTAGGACAGAACGAGTAGCGTAACAACAGACAACAGTGCAGGTGATTGACAGAAGAGAGGATGGCACGGACTAATAAGTGTATAAGGAGATAAGTATTGGTTTACGTTTAGGCACCTTAGAAAACATGTAGGAACAAAAGGCTGTTAATTAAACTATTAGAATACCTGCTGCTAGTAGAAGAAGGATGGGCCCAGGGAGTGGGGATCAAAGGGAGAAATCAGAAATGAGGAGGAGGAAGCACACCTTGCAGAGACCGATGATAACAAAACCACACTCCAACCTCCGCACCCCTCAAAAACAAATGTTAAGAAGCACATGCTTTTGCAAATGCAGATCCAATAAAAACAATTTTGCAAGCTTAAAACTATCCATTGAAGCTATTCCAAATGAAAGAGAGAGAGAGAGAGAGAGAACATAAGAAAAAGAGACAAAAGAAAAATGGGGGGATTCTGTCAAAATGGAACATGAATGGAGCAGAGGCAGGGGATTGAGGGGGAGAGAGAGGGATAGGATAGGGAAGATAGGAGAAGGAATCTGACCTAACTTTCCTGTGTGAGTATATGAACACACCACAGTGAATCTCACCATCATGTATATCCACAAGGCATTAATTCAAAAGAATCTGTAAGTCAGTCCCAGGAAGATCAATAAAATACAGGGAAGGGAAAAGAGAGGAAGGAGGGGAGGGGAAACGGGGTACTGGGGACTGAATTAGAGCAAATCATATTTCATGCTATTATAATTATATTAAAATGCATCCTAATGTTAGATATGGCTATAAAAAATCAATACAAAATAAAATAAAACCCAGTATCTATTGATAAAAGAAATCATTGTTCAAGTCCTGTGTGCCTAGGAGAATGAAAAAGCCTCAAATAAATATGTTAGGGAGAGAGAGACAGAGAGAGAGAAGAAGTGGTAAAAGTAGTGAACTTCTTAGTAAGTTGAAAAAAACAGCAATGTGATTAATCCAAAGAACAGAGAAGAAAGGAGAAACTAATGTTGGAACAGAAACTTCTGAGCAGTAACTGAAAGATCTCATAGACGGAATCCACATTGACAAGGATTGGTGTTTCAAAAGGAGGAGTGTTCATCGTGAAAAGAGCTGCTGAAACAAAAAACAGCAAATTAAGTAAGCAGTAAAACACTTGGAACCGTTTTGCAAGTGATTTTGACAACACAGCCTTTCAGAAAGCTACTGACCAAACAAAACTTACTCAAAAAGGAAAGTTTCAGTAATCTACTAAATAGAAATGGATTACAGAAAAACAAGAAGCTTTTGAACATCCAAGGTGCCATATTATGTAGTGATCATAGACTATTATGGACTTATTCAAATTTTGACTTTTGTAAAATGCTACTTAAACACAAGGTACATGAACTTAGAGTGGTGGCTCGGTGGTTAGAGTGCTTGCCTGGCACGCGCAAGGATCCCGGTTCAATCGCCACACCACATACACAACTAAGTGTCAGAGAAACAAACAAAAAAAGAAACAGATGAAAAAAATGATTCTCTCTCTCTCTCTTTAAAGTTTATTGAGGAGTTGTGTTCATGTACAATCAAAGATGCATATGCAGTAACAATATGATATGTCCCTAATCCTAATCCAAAGTCACTGCCACATCACCTACACCCTAGTCTTTTGATTCTTCTGTATTTCCCCCATAACAGATATAATTGTGTATATATATATATATAAACAAACTTATTTATAATGTATGTATTTTATATATAATATATGTATTTTATATATTTATATATGTATTTTATATATTTATATAATATATGTATTTTATATATTTATATAATATATGTATTTTATATATTTATATAATGTATGTATTTTATACATACATACATAAAAGACTGTGCATTTAAAGAATGAAATTATTGCATAAGTATTATTTGACTTCTCAGAGGAGTAAAGATTAAGCTACATTATTATTTTTTTAAAGAGAAAGGGACAGTGAATCAATTGCATTTAGTTTTTCACTTGGCATCTGTTGCTCTAACACTTGGTTGTGTACGTGTCGCTGGGATTCAAACTCACATCCTCACGCATGCCAGCCAAGCACCATAACTGCTGAGCCACATCTCCAGCCCCTAAGCTACATTACTTATTCCCCTCTAGATCCTACCCTATCATCCCTCCCACTTCCCTCCCTCCCTCTTCTACCCCCCAGGACACAACTATACTTCCTCTAGATTATGTGTTGTTTTGATTCTGAGCTTGACTTTTCACCCAATCCTGCATTTTACTCTAGCCTCCGAAATGAGGGAGGGATCTAGGGAGGGATCTAGGGAGTCAATCTACAAAGAGTAGCATACTCTTTAGCCTCCTGAGAACCCAAATAACACTTATGCAATCATTCAGTTCTGAAAATTCTCAGCCTAAGCATTTATATTATTTGTACGGGCAAAAAATAGAAGTTAAAAGAGACTAGGAGGTGGGCAATGTGGGGGTAATTCTGGTTTAAGAATATATGTATATCATATTGTTATTTTTTTTAAGAGACAGAAGGACAGTGAGAGAGAGAGAAAGACAGAGAGAATCCACTTTTATTGAGTTTTTCACATGGCCTTCATTGCTCTGACACTTAGTTGTATATGTGGGTGCAGGGGTTTGAACCCGTGTACTAGCGGGCAAGCACTGTAACCATCCAGCCACCACTCCAGCTCCCCATATTGTTATTTTATATGCATTTTATGATTGCACAATAACTCAACTTTTTAACAAAAAATGAAAAAAAAATAAAGAAAGAAAGAAATGAGGGAAAACATTTGACCTTTGAGTCTCTGGATTTGGCTAACTTCACTCAACATACTTTCTTCCATCGCCATCCATTTACCTTCCAACGCTGTAATATTGTTGTTTCTGATAACTGAGCAGAACTCCATTGTGTACATATACCAGAGCTTTTATAAATGTAATTGTTTGAATCTGTTTCCCAGGGATACAGTCTGATTGGAGGATACATTTCACAAAATATAACTTCTTTTTTATTCAAATTGATCCACAGAACTGAAAAATAGAGAATACAACCAAATAATTTTATGAGACTTATTAAAATCTTGATAGTAAAACCAGAAAGCATTGCATGATAGAGTAAAATAAGACAAACGCTTATAAAGAATATATTAGAAAAGAAAATGCAGTTACATACTAACCAAAACTCATGGTCACGTTGAGATTGCACTAAGAAATCAAGGAAGCTTGCGTATTAGCTTTGCATTAGTACAGAAACGTGATAAGATTGGAAACATGTGATCACTTAAACAGTTGTAGACAACCACTCAATAAAATCCGAAGCATATTTATGATTCAAAAAATCTGAACTTAGGGAAAAAAGCAAAATCTTTAAACTTGATTACAATTGTGAACCAAAGATAAATGGCAAATGTTGAATTTAAGTCAAAGGTGTTTACAAATGGTCTCCTTAGAGTTAAAAAAAAAGGAATGTGTTCCGTATCAGCACCACTGGCAGATGTGGAGATCCTGTACTACACTGGGTAAGGCAGGAGCCACCAGCCGGTGACTAAACCCACCGAGCTCTGCTGCAAGTGCAAAATGCACAATGATTTCAAGACCTAACCTGAAACGAGAGTGGAATATCGCATTTGTAATTCATATTGACTACAAGTTAAAATAAGGATGAGGATATATTGTCCAACTAGAACAGATGTTTAAATACACTTTAATGTGATTCTCTTTTATTTTTTTTAACCTGACTATTAGAAATCTAGGGGAACCATAGATAAGTGGCAGGAAGGGAAGAGGAGAGGGAGGGATGATAGGAAAGGTTCTAGAAGGGGAACAGATAATGTAGCTTACTCTTTACTCTTCTGAGAAGCCAAATACTAATAATGCAATCATTTAATTTTGGAAAATGCACAATCATATATATACATATATATATATATAACTATATGTGTATGTATGTATAACTATATGTATATATAAAGACATTTATATCTGGTAAGGGGAAATATAGGGGAGTCAAGAGACTGGGGTGTGGGTGATGTGAGGGTGATTCTGGATTAGGATTGGGGCGTATCATTGTTACTACATATGCATTTATGATCATAGAACAACTCAACTCCTCAATAAAATTAAAATTAAGAAAAAAAGAAAATGCTAATGTAAATGTGACTTTTGGCTAGAGGTGTAGCTCAGTGAGGAGTGCTTGCTTAGCATGCATAAGGCCCTGGGTTTAATCCGTTGACCCCCCCCAATATAATAAATTAATAAATTAACAGAATGAATGAATGAATGAATGACTTGTAATGTTTTCATTGGACAGGGCACTCAAAGGCAATGAAATAAACCAATAAAAATGAATAAAATATAACTTGATTAAAAATGAGAAAACAAAGCCATAATTTTTCAGTTGATGTGATCATCAACCTAAAGAAATTCAAAAGAATTCAGATAATAAATTTTGGCAATTCTGATATTTGTTGCTATATACTATTAAACTATAATTAAAGTTTTTATTTTATAAAAGTAATATTATAAAATATAAAATATTATTTTAATAAAAATTTTACCACAGTATTCCAAAAGAGAAATGTCACCTTGGGGTGTATCTAAATAAACACTGCTGCTGAGATTTTGGAAAAACATGTACAACTTCAAAATCAGGAAAGAAAACTCAATAAATGGAGAACTTAAAAATTTTATATAGGAGCCTCTAGGCAAAATCAGCAATTATTTCATTAGTAACCAATTTATATGAAACAAGTTTAAAAATTCCCCAAATATTTAAAAAATCAGAGATGTTGATTTTAAATGTACGTAGAAGGGAACAAGCCAAAAATAAACAGCTATTTTAAAGCTAGATAGCAATGCTAATGAACTTTGTCTACAAAATACCAAGTTGTTGCTAATTAGTACAGTGTAGCATTGCTGCAGGCAAAGACAGATCATTTGAACAAACATTTCATGATTATATTAAATCTTCTGTTAAATTACAGAAATTAAATAAACTGGAACAATGTTACCTATATTGGAAAAAAACAGATATCTACTTATACCATATTTACACATTTCATGAATAAAATACTTAAAAATAGTTTAGAATTAAATATCATAGGTAATATTCATACTGTTGGGATTCTCAAATATTCTTATTAAATAAGATATAAATTGTTGGCTATAAAAAATTGAGCTGTAATTTGGCTGAATATTAAAAATGGTAGTTTTAAAAAGAAGTCACTAAAAGAAAAACATACTTTAAAATTAGAAATTTTGCCAACATATTGACGTGATAAAAGCTTATTATCCAAAATACATCTTTGAGAACTTTTTTTTTTAGAAAGAGAGATAGTGAGAGAGAGAGAGAGAGAGAGAAACAATTTTTATTTAGTTTTTCATGTGACCTTCATTGCTCCAAGACTTCATTGTGTATGTGGTGCTGGGGTTTGAACTCCCGTACTTGCGCATGCCAAGCAAGCGCTGTAACCACCGAGCCACTGCTCCAGCCCGTCTTTGAGAACTTCTACAGTTTATTTAGAAAAAGAAAAACTCTCCATAAAATAAATAAAAAATAAAAAAGGAACCAAGGACATGAGAAGGCAATCGATAGAGAGAATGGAATGAACAGATGGCCTAGAAGCACATGGGGAGATGTTCGGCCTCACTGTTGATTAGGTAAATGAAAATAGAAATCACTGTGAGACAGAGTGTATACCTAATAGGTTGTCAAAAACAAAACAAAGCACATGGTAACAGCAAGATCTGATGAAGATGCAGCACATTAAGCTAAGAAGCAGAAACGCCAGTAGTTGGATCATTGTCTCCAATATTTGCATGTCATCAAACCATTATAAACAAGGTCACTGGAATTTTTGTTGTTTTGTTTTTGTTTTTTTGGATTTCAAGCTCATTTTATGCCTTTAATTCTCAACAAAATTGGAATAGATAGATAAACTTTTAGATTAAATAATACCATATATCAGAAAAAAGCAAAAGTCAAATCTCAAGAAGACAGTGTTCAGCATAATGGTAAATTAAAGAAAAGTAGAATCATTATCATGTTCTTAGAATTGAGAGCTGCAAGTGGCACCTCATCACATTTGAATTTTCAAACTAAAAAGAAGTAGTGTATTATAAAATCCAAAGATGATTTAATTTCGGAAGTTCTCTAATTCAACAAATTAAAGGCTAAAACCAATATTCATATTTATAGATGCTTGAAAAAAAATCTACATTAAATTTAATATCCATAAAAATCTATAACTAAAATATAAATGTAAGAATTTGACATGATGAGTTTATTTAGGAAAAAGTAACAACAAACATATTTCTAGAAGTAGAGATGTTAAAACTTTTTTTTAAACTCAAGAGCTAGTATGTCTACATCAACATAATGCATCAATAGTTTGGTGAGGTCTAAAAATTGTAATAAGACAATATTAAATATTCAATGTATGTACATGTGTGTATGCATACAATTTTTGCTAATGATGTGATTGCATATCTTGAAAAACCAATGATTGTGTAAATAAGATAAAAGAAGGAACTATTAGATGAAATAATTTAGTGAGGGGGCTGGAACAAAAATCAAAAGATTTTCCCATTGCTCACAATAACCAGCAATAGAGATGGGAAACTTTTTCCCAAAACTTAAAAATGTCCCAAAACAATGAAATATTTAAGAATGAATTCCAATGAAAGGTACAAGATGTATTTGGATAAATATAAAATCTTTCTGAAGAATATAAGCAAGCAAAAACATACATATTTCTTGAATGATAAATCCTCATATTGCATTAATGTTAACTTAAAAAATCATATGTAATGATTTTACATATAAGTCAACTGTGAATTCCAAATTTTGGGTAGTGAAGGAAAGAGACAAATATCTCTAGTAAATGTGCTTAGAATACATATAGGATTATGATAAAGAGCTAATAAAATTAGGTCAGAAGAAGATGCCATAGAAAGAATTGTGTTTGTGAAGTAGTAAAATAATGAAGCTACTTGTGTTTAAAAGCTGTCATCATCAAATTGGAATGGGCAAGCAGATCAATGAAAAGAATAGAAAATGCAGAAATACAGTTCAGAATATACCAACATAATTATGTCAGAGGTAATATGTTAGTTCAGTGTGAAAGGTATGATCTGTTTAAATAAATTGAACTGTTACCAGTGCTATTTTTTTAAAATATACCCTTTAAAAATTAAATTCCATAAAAAAGAAAAATAATTACAATAAAAACATTCAACTAGGATTCCATATGTGTAATTGAAATGTGGCAACCACTTTGTCACATGAGACCTGGATGCTTACAAAATAGAAAAGAAAAAAGCTTGTTCACATTTCAATGTAATCATGCATCAGCCGTTAACATAAACTATGCCACTTGATGTATCAAATTGGGAAAAAATGAATGTCAATTTCAGATAAAGGGTTAATGTTCATAAAACATAAGAAAGAGACAAAGAATATAAGCAAAGAAAACATCAAGGCAGCCTAGAAGAGCAAAATCTTATTGTCAAGATTACATTAAGCATACCCAACTTTCCAAATCTTGTACATCTTTCTCCTTGTTTATCCCTTAACAGTTTATGTTTTCCATTGTATTTTAACCTTCAAGCATTTTGCAGAATTCAAAATGGAGACTTTTCACTTTAAATTTCTTTAAGTTTTTAAATCAACATATAGATCTTAATTTTTAATATATCAACATTACTATGATAGAAAAATTTACACAATTGATTTAGCACCAGCGGTTTACTGAGTAATAAAATCCTTAATGCACACATATAACAGGAAAAATTATTCTAGATAAAGATGAATCTTTTCTGCCAGACCCATAAAGCATTCTTGAAATTAGAAAACATTCTTGCCTTAGATTTGCCTTTCATATAAATTTCTTGCAGTCAGATTATCATCAGAGCTATGAATTCTTTATAAGACCTACTGTGCAAGTGATGCTTTTTGTATTAACATAATTTAAGTGTAGGAAAGTTTTTCATCTCCATTCCAAAATATCTGCCATATCAAAATGTCTATAAGTAGACAAGTCCAATTTCACTATGACCCAGAGTCTCATTTGTGAAAAAGAGGTGGTAATAACTGGGTATGGATTTGGTAAATTTTAAGTGAGTGATGTATGTGTGAGTTGTAGAAACTTTTAGATGATAAAATCTGGAATTTAAGCTACATATTAGATCAAATGGACTTAACATACATCTACAGAATACTCCGACTAACAGCAGAGTATACATTCTTTTTATCAGTCAATGGGAACTTTCCCCAAAATAGATCATATATTAGGCCACAAAGCAAATGTAAAGAAATAGAAATAATGCCACTTATATTATTAGAAAATAATGAAATGAAATTAGAAAGCAGTAGAAAGAAGAACTACAGAAGCTTACACAAATACATGGAGATTGAACAATCAGTGGGTAATTGCAGAAATCAGAGGGAAATCAGAAAGTCTCCCAACAAAGAAAAGTCCAGCACTGGGTGGATTCACTGCTGAGCTTACCAGACAGAACTCACACCAAAGCTCTCCAAACCATTAAATGAAATAGAAAGGGAAGGACACTTCTAAACTCATTCTAGGAAGCTCATATCACCATGAAACCAAAGTCAGACAAGAACACAACAGCAATAAAATGACAGACTGATGCTGTTGATGAACATAGATGCAAAAATTGCCAATAAAATAATTGTAAATCAAATTCAACAGCACAATGAAAAGGTCACACACCGTGATCAAATTGGTTTCATTTTGAGGATATAGGTATGGTTTGATATATGCAAATCAATAAACATAATACACCATGCAGATAGAATCAAATATTAAAACAGCGTGATGATTTCAATAGATGCAAGAAAAGTCTGTGATAAAATTCAGCATCACTTCATGATAACAGCCCTGAAGATACCGGGGAGAGAAGGGTCTCAATTCAGAATAATAAATGGCATACACGACAAACCCAAAGCAAGCATCATAGTGAATGAGAAAATCAGACTGAGACAAGGATGTTCACTTATTCAACATTGTACTTGAAATTTTAGTTGGAGTAATTAGGCAAGAGTAAGAAATAAAAGAGATAAAAATAGGAAAGAAGTCAAATTATTTCTACCTGAAGATGATACGATCATATGCTTAGAAGACCCTAAAAACTCTACCAGAAGACTTTTAAATCTGATAAATAAATTCAGAAAAGTACGAGGATACAAAATTAACACAAAAAAATCAATAGCTTTTCCACACACAAGCAATGAATCTGCTGAGAAACAAATCAGAAAAAAATTTCCACTTACAATAGTTTCAAAGAAAAAAAAATCAGTGTTGGAATTCACCTAAGCAAGGAAGTAAAAGACCTTATCAATGGAAACTGAAGCAAGAAATTGAAGACACTGGAATGTTAAAGACCCCATGCTCATGGATTAGAAGAATTAAGAATTTTGAAATTATCATATTACTGAAAATCATATACTGGTTCAATGCGGTCTCCATCTAAATACCATTGACAAAACTAGAATAAACAATTCTAAAATTCATATAAAAATAAAAAAAAACCCAGAATAGTCAAAGTTCTGAGCAAAAAGAGTAATGCTTGGAGGTATCAGCTTCAAAATACACTACAGAGCCATAGTAAAAAACAAAACAAAACAAAACAAAACAAAAAACAAAAAAACCCCCAAAAAACCTCAGCATCACATTGGCACATAAACTAGTAGAAAAGAATAGAAAACACAGACTCCAGCTCACATAGCTGCAGCCATCTGATTCTTGACCAAAGTGCCAACAACATAATAGAGAAGAGACAGCCTCTTCAAAAAACGGTGTGTGAAAAACTGGATGTCCACATGTGACAGACGGAAAATAGATCTCTCTCACCCTAAAAAAAGTATCAGCTCTAAATGGATCAAATTATAAGATGAAAACATTGAGACTGCTAAGGGAAAACACAGGCAAAGCATGGAGATCTCCGACCTCCACGAGAAGTCCATTTAACTCAGGGGTTCATTTGGGGGGAGCATAGAACCATGGGGAGCCCAAGGGGGGAACCCATGGAATGACATCAGCCTTGGCTAACTGTGTGAATATACATTTGTTCTTGATTGTCTGATAATGATTCCCCCTCCACTGTAAGTCCATATTCAATTAATAAAAAGAAAAAAAAAAAAAGAAATAATAGCCAGAATTGGCAGATGGGATGGCATCAAACTAGAAAGCTTCTGCACAGCAAGCAAACAATTGACGGAGAGCAAGGATGCCGCGCAGAACGGAAACCAGCATTTGCCAGCTACTTCTCTGCCAGAGGACTAATACTGTAATGCACAAAGAACTGAAAAAACTTACATGCACAAAATAACTCAGTGAAGAAATGGGCAAACGAACTCAACAGATATTTCTCAAGACGCAGGCCCTTTCCAACCATGGAACAGGGCAGTGTTAAACCACAGACGGCTGCAGCAGGACGGGCACACAGACGCCCCCTGATCACACCCAGCCTGTGCACACTCTCGTAGCTGCCTGGACAGGGCTGGCAAGGAATTCTTGTTGATCACTTCCTGTGATGAGCGACTTAGAAGAGAGATGCTTTTATCTTTATCATTGGTTAGCTGGCGCTCTTCAGCTGAAATCTCCCTCTCCTAATTTCCATGCAGGAGACCTGCCTAGAACCAGTCACAGCCTTCTTTTCCTTGACAGCTTCCTTGCACCTGGAACCAGAGCTGAGGGCTCCATTCTGTTCTTTCTTTAGCTTTCTTCAGTCTCCTGGACTTTCCACGCTCCCTCCTCGTTTGAAGGTTCTGTCTTCATGATTCTGAGTATCTGGATACTCTTCTCTGGGTAAATTCCTATTTGTCAGTTTTTCTTTTAAACTTTTCTGCTCAGAACTAACTAGCAGGAACTCAGAGCAAACAAATTCAGCAAGCAGCAGGGCTTCTCTCCAGCGATCCAGTTCAAAGGCTTCCATGTTGCTCGGTCATGACTGGGCAGGTCAAAGGGGCTTCAGACCCACACCTGCCTCAGGGCTGTTTGTGAAGTAAGGTACCAAAGTGTTATTGCAGCTGAGCGCCCTCAGAGTGACTCTCCATCTTTCTAAAACCTCCAGATTTTAAGGTATATTTTGCACATAACTAAGTTGGCTAGAAGCAAATTCTTTGAATAATGGAACTCGTTAGATAAGAATTCCAAACGCTATTTCATAAATAATACACTTTACTGAAAGTAACAATTCTTGCTAAAACCTCTTTTGTAGCCTGGATCGTTGATGCTGTGTCTGATCCTCAGTCGTCCTGGCTCTGCTGCGGGTAGTCTGCAGAGCCATGTGCGAGTCACTTTGCAGTTGGTCAAAATTAACACTAAAGTGCACAGGGAGCTTTTTATCTGGAAGCCCTCCTTGAACGCCCATCAACTGTCACATGCCTGTGCTGTGTCTGTCACTCTGTATTTTCTGCAGCTCAGATAAGGTTGACCTTATTTCAGGTGTGTAAAGAAAAGGTTTTTCACAACTGAAGTGAAATGCTTCCGTGTTCCAGGGGTGCATTCTTCCTGCAGGTGGAATTCCTATGATATTCCCCTTCTGGGGAAGGCTCAGCCGATTTGGAAGACAGGAGCACTGACCATTTCCTGTGCCTCATAATCACAGACAGTTCCTCCTCATGTTTACAAAGCCACTCACAGACCAAGGTGTCCCTTGTTAAAAGAGAGAGAGAGAGAGAGAGAGAGAGAGAGGAAGAGGAAGAATCAATTTTATTTAGTTTTTTTAGTGAATTTCTTTCCTCCAACACTTCGTTGTATACATGGTGCTGGGGTTTGAACCCATGTCCTTGTGCATGCCAGGCAAGCACCATAATTGCTGAGCCATCACTCCAGCCCCCAAGGTGTCCCTTTTGATGGCACAGGGTGGAGAAAGAAGTGCTGGGGGCCAGGAGTGCAGGAGATCAGAGGGAGCAATGGGAAGAACCTCTACTGTGCTTTTGGGAGGCTTAAAGTAGTGATGTGTCCTTAGAAAACTACACAGCTGTCTCCTCCTTTTGTTACACAGAACCACTTTGAAGGAAGACTTTCACAAGTTTCCAAAAAAAAAAACATCAAAAAATTGAACTAATACTTCCCGAAGGCCACTGCCAGCTGCCATCCCTTCCTGGCCGGTTCACCCTCAGGTGATCCCTCCTGGCCAAGCCCTCTCCTTCACAAACCAATCTGGGCTCTGGTTTCACTCTCTCAGAAGAAGTCCCACCTTGGAACTTGCCCTGAACGTGTCCTGTGTCATGGAAGCTCAGGTAGATTCTACCCACAGCCAGCAGCGTGCTTGGCTCTGTGTCCCCAGGACCAGTGCCACCTGCCTCAGAGGCTTCCCGTCCACAGCAGTGACCGAGGGATGGGTCAGCACCCACTGGTGTCTCAGAAGCACCAGCTACAGCAGAAGGCTTGGCGTCAGCGGGCTTGTGTTAAATTGTAAATTTAAAAAGAAAAGAAAAAAAATGTGCATTCAGAATCTCCAACAGCTCAACACTGGTGAACCCACAGATGCGCTGTCTTCCTCCAGCTTCGCGTGGCGCTCAAGAACAGAATGAAACTCTCACCTCTGCCTTCCCCGCAGCCCCCTGTGCTCCCGTGGACACCTTCGGGGCCCATGTTCCTCTGCACACCTGTAAGGTGCACAAGCACAGTGAGGAGGTATAGGCGAGTGCAAGCAAAACTGATGGCTTCTTGAGGAAAAGGCACTGTGTCGAGCTAGAAAGAACACACTCCAAGACACAAACTGGTGAGTTGAAGAAGGAAGAGTGTTCTGGCTCCAGGATGCCTGCTGAATGTGATCATTCAATTACAATGCTTTGTTCCCACTCTGCCAAGCGTTCATGCGCTCACCAGCACTGCGAAGAAGTTTGTTGTCTTTGGTTCCCTGAGTTCATGGAAAGCTTTACACCGTTGTACTGGTTCATAATGAATTTTTAAAAGATTACTAGGGTACGGATACTGGGAAAATGGTGAGGCATTGAAATCCCAACATCTCCTCTCTCTACTACATAATAGTGCTTATGAAATCATTCAAAAGGTAAGAAAAGGTGTAGGATCATTACTGGAACCTGAAATTAGTGACCTAGATCATTTCCTCTAGATTCTGGAAAGCAGTTAGAAGCCCCGCACACCATTCGGCAAGACGAAACCATCATGACTGGTGAGCCGGGACTCATTCAAGTTCATGTGTTTGTGTATGTTTCATTAGAGTAGCACTGGATGCAGCAAATGAAGCAGCGTATAAAGGCAGCAATGTGATGGAAGTCTATCTTTTGATCACCTGAATCCCAAGATTTGCCCTCTTCATTGGTGCATAGCTTTCATCCCACTTTGACTCTGGGAGCCAGTCCTCTTCCATGCTGTGATTCTGGTATCTTAAATATGAGTTCACCAAGGCAAATACTGTGTCATCTTTATAAAGAGTTGGTGGTCTCTTCTACCAGAAAGAAAACAAAGACTCCTCAACTCTCTTATTGCCTCTCTTCGGATAAGAAGACATGACAAACACCGCTTTATCTGCATTCAGCAGGTGGCACTTAGGGGAGACTTTCAGTAGTTACTGCAGGAGTTGACCTTTCAGTCCTCACTATAGTTCCCTTTGCAGGGAGTGAGTATCAAAAGCAGGACTTTCCACAGGGGAACCATGGGCTAGGTGTTGGTATTCTGAGTAATCTTCACTGTGACCTTCTGCTCAATCCAGTTTTGGAAATCAACTTTAACTGTCTTCCCCCATCAGAAAATGCCTTTCCATGGTTTTTACTTTCAAATCTGTGTGCGTTCAGTCATGGAGAGATCTATTCATTTATCTTCTTGTTCCTTTCAAAAAAAAATCATATCCTTAAATATATATAAAATCTGATAAAATAACAGATCTAGAATATTGAAATAGGCACATTTCTGATAGCAAAATTAGACGAAGCTAGCAATGAAGGTATGATGTCTAATGTCCACATACATCTATAAAAGAGAGGCATGAAGTTGAGGGTAGGAAACAGGGCATTTAACAGTGGCTGAATAAAGACGGAGCCCAGAGCACGGATCTTCCCCACTGCTCATACTGGCCAGGGCTCTGCCTGATGGGGATTCCCAAGTTGCCCACATTCAAACAGAGGGAAAAACTCTAGGGAAAAAATACTGAATGTAAATGATAAAATTAAAATGTTAATTAAGAAAAGAAGAGATGGACAGAAGAAGAGAAGAGCAAGAAGAGAATGAAGAATAGTGAGGAAGAGAGGGACAGCGCTGGCCACCTGGCTCGGTGCTGGATCAGAGGCGGACTGGCGTGTGTGTGGTCTGGGGAGGGTGTCAGAGCCCCCTGATGCAACTAGAGAAGAAAGAAGAGAAGAGGAAGAAGAGCCCAAATGCAAAACTCCATAAAAGGAAGCCGAGCACCCAGCGCTGGTGCGTTTGACTAGACAGATATAAATAGAGGAGCGTAGCTGTGGAATGTTTGTGGAATGCCTTACGATAACAATGAACATCTCTTTAAAAATAGTGTGCTTCTCCTCCGAGTTCTCTCAAAATATAAGAGGAAACAAACGGTAGCCATCATCCCAAAAGGCGTGGTGGAAATGAAATGGATTATTATGTGTTTACATGAACGCTTGAGCACAAAAGGGGACTTCAAATAAAAAAAAATCACAGCAGATAAACAGTTTCATAATTTGTGGTGTGTTCCCTGGATAAAATATTATGTAGCTATTAAAAGGAACATGGTGGAAACACCATAGCAACTAGTGAAATTGTTTATCCCGTAAGAACCGTGAAGAAAGGCATGGTCAAAATGATGTGTGTGCTCTATCACAACAGTGCGAGCAGAGCGAAAGGAAGCGGGTGGAAGGAGGCGGGGGACAGTCCTGCACACTGAAGGTCACGGGATGGAGAGATGATTATTGAAAAAGTGGGACTGTGAAATGGACTGTTTCAGTAAGAATAAAGAGTTTGAAAGGAAAGATTTAGAGCTGTCCGACTTCTCTCAGTGTTGGACATGAACTTCATTCCCGGAAGTGCCCCAGCAGCAGTGTGGAGACTGAGTGAGCCAGGCCAGGCTGCCCGGGCACAGGGTTGGCCAGGGACCCCCTGCATGTGCTGTCACCATGGTAGCTTCACCCTGACCCTGCCTTGCTCAGGGTGTGCAGGGACAATGTGGAGTGGCCCCAGCAGGATAGGGACACCCAAGGCTCCTGGGGCCATCCTTTGGCTTCTGCCTCATTACCAATGGTGTGCACTGCCCATGGGGGCAGACTGGGCGGCTGCAACTGCGGATTACACCAGTGTAAGAGGCCACAGAGGTGTGACTTGCTGTTCCCTCCTCTCCTGGCAGTTCCTGCTGGCCTCCTTTCCCTCTCCCTGCTCCTCCGGCTCCTCTCTGCCTCCGCCTTCCTGATTCTCCCATCTGCACTCTACCTGCTCTCCCTTGCTTCTCTCTTGGCTTCAAGAAGGACCCATTGGCTTTCTGCTTGCCAAACTCTGCTTCCACCAAAACACGCTTCCATTTTGTCTGTCGGTCTTCACCTGAAGGAGCGCTTTTGTTGATGTGACATAATGATAGTGCACCTTGGTGAGGCTGTCTGTGCTGAATTTCAGCTGTCCCAAAACAGCCAGGAAGGTTGGCTAGCTAAGCCAATCTTCCCAACGGGACACTGCTGCAGGTGGTCGCTATCTGAAGCATTCTCAGAGTCTCCAAACACCTTCTTACCAATGTTCATTTTGCTATTTAAAATATTTTAAATGTATCATCTATTATTTACCCCATCACAACTGAAGGAGTTAAATAGAATAGGTCGTGTAACTATCTCTGTTTTACCTAGGAGTGAAGAGATGTCCACATGCTTAACATCAGCATCTGATCCGCAGCAGAACCGGAGCAGACCCTGTGCCTGAGTGAGCCCCAGGCCTACATTCCTGCAAGGTGGCGCGTTGACCTCACACTGATGGCTGTGGCACAGCCAGGCAGGGCGCTCTGCCCACACCACCAGTTCTCTAACCAGAACGTGCATCAGAAGCACCGGGCCCCAGCCCAGACTCTGGTGGGTTACTCATTCAGCAGATTCGGAGCAGGACTCTATGTTGCTCAGGTTTTCAACACTGTGAGAAACATCTGAGAAAGGCAATTTGGAGGAAGCAAGATGTATTTTGGCTCGGAATTTTAGAGGTCTCAGTCCATGGTCTCCTGGTGCCATCCCCTTGGGCCTGAGGTGTGGCAGCACATTACAGAAGGGTGGAGTGGATCAAAGCTCCTCACAGCTCATGCCAGCCTGGGAGGGGAGAGGGGAGAGAATGTGAAAGGGGCCAGGACCAAGAAGTATTCCTCTCTAGCACCCAGTGACCCGTGTCTTCCAACCAGACCCCAGGGCCCACAGTTCCCGCTCTTCCCAGTACTCCATTCAGCTGTCAGTGGATCAATCCACTGCTGAGGTCCCGAGAGAGGCCTCGTGATCTGAGCATTTCCCCCAAATCCCATATATCTGAACACTGTTGCTGTGGGCACTAAGCCTTCATGCTCCACATCCACGTGCAAAGACCCAGTACCTTGCATCCCTAATGAATTTTCCAGGCAGTGGGAATGATATGCTTAATATAAACTCCCAATCCCACCAATTCTTTCTGCATAAATGCCATGTGAAGAAATACCATCATACCATTGTGTCCAATTATAATGATGCTGTACCCTTCCTGGTCAGGCTTCCCAGGTTATAAAATGCCTTCAGAAATTGCATTTGATGGAGTACATGGTGGAGAAGGATTTGCCAAATGCAAGGGTCTTTGGCCCTCATTAATATGTAGTTTCCTGAACCTTGAGGACAGCAAGCCTCACCCACCATGGCAGAAGGACAAACTGCAGCAATCAGACCCATTCAGGGGGCAGGAGTGTGCTACCATGCATGTCCAAGTTCACTCCCTTTAAAAATAAAAATAACACAGAGAGCAACCTTTGCTGGGGAAACGGATCACTCTAGATCGGGTGAATGTTGTTGTTTCAGGTGGTGAAATCTGTTGCTCCAAATCTGAACTTGGAATTGGAAAACAAAGCCCCAGGCCAGAAGGTCTGAGTGTAGTCTGAATGTGGCCCTATTAGCAGTAACTTAATGCTATGAATTCAGGATGTTTGGACAGTGGCCTTCTTGCTGTTCGGGAGAATGTAAGAATAAAGATAGCTGTGTAGGGAAATCAATAGCTCGCTGCTTTCCATCAGGTACTCCATGGCAGACATTTTTTTTCACCTGTAGTCTCCAGGATGCTTGCTCCCAAGGTCAGGAGCATGAGTGTGTGCTGGGTACACATGTGTGGAGTTAGATTTGGGGTCCCTGGAATGGGAGCTTGGGCAGATATATTTGGAAGCAGTTGCATGTAATTCACTGCTCTTGGAATTTGGTTTCCATGTGACCTCAGTCATGTGAAACTTTAACCCTGGGCAGATGGTCATCAAGGGCTGACCTTGTCCAACTGTGTCACTGAAACGCCAGCAATGGTAACACTGTCCCAACTGATACGATGCTAGACTGAGAAAATTCCTGCCATCATATCCAGGGATCTCAGCTCCAGGAACTTTGATGAAGTCGTCAACAACACCAACAGGGAGAGAGAGGTCCTCTGGGGAGAGAGAGGGATCCTACTGATTAAGTTTGATGCTTCAATAAGTTAAGAAACTCACCACCAGGGCTGGAGCAGTGGCTCAGCGATTACGGAGCTTGCCTGGCATGAGCAAGTACGAGAGTTCAAACCCCAGCATCACATACACAAGGAAGTCTCAGAGCAATGAAAGCCATGTGAAAAACTAAATAAAAAGTGATTCTCTCTGTCTCTCTCTCTCTCTCTTACACCACCACAAGATCTGGCTGTTATTGCTTCTACATCCAAGCATCCACACTGTCTGTTTCCCTTGGATTTTAACCTCAGTAACTATCAGCAAAATGCTTACCTATATGATCATCATCACATGTTTCACTCTCCAAGAATAAGGCTCATTTCTTCTAGTTTAGGTCTGAAATTTAGGGAGACCCTTCTGTGCACTGAGCACTAGGTTAGTGAAGTTCCCCGACACTTCATCAGCGTCAAGACCTTCTTGGTGGAAAGTATTAAAATCAATTAATAAGAAAATACTAAGTGACAGATCTGGTAACTTACCTAAGCTGACATAAGTCATGACAGGTGTAAAGACCAAAGCTGGGTACTCTTGGCATTGCTGCCTCTGCCTCTGATGTTTTCCTATTTTTCTGTGGAGGCACCAGCTTCCCATGTTTGTGATCTGAACCTGGCGCTCTTTCTTTTATGTGGTTTTTCCTGATCCTTCCTCTGATCAAGCCAAGCTACTCATGCTTCCTTCCTGTGTTCTCACTGCCCGTATGGTACTTAGCACACTGCTGTGAATTTATTAGTATGTTTATCTTATTATTACAGACCTAGCAGCAATATTACATGGAACCCTTTTCAAAGCGATGAGTAACATTTCACATTGCCAAAATGGGAAGCAAGAGGCTCGAAATGAGGCAGCACTTGAACAATGATCATTAAGGGCCTGCTGGGTGGGAACGGTCATTACGATGACCATGTTATTTTGGTTTGAATACTAGGTGTCCTCCAAAAGGTCATGTGTGAAACAATGCAAAAATGCTTAGAGGAGATATGACTGGATTACGAGGCCTGAACCCGATCGGTGAGCTAATCCTCTGAAAGGGATTAACTGAGTGGGACCTGAAGGTGGGTAGGGTGTGGCTGAAGGAGGTGGGTCATTGGGGGCGTGTCTTTTGGGTATATATTTTGTGTCTGGTGTGATACTTTGAGCCATTTGCCTCCACCACGCTCTTCTGCCATGAAGTTCAGCTTCATCTGAAGCCCCAAGGCATGGAATTGACCTGTACGAACCAAGACCTCTGAAACCCTGAGCCCCCAAATAAAATTTTCCTCCTAAAAATTGTCTTGTTGGGTCTTTGGGTCTTTTCTTTCTCTCTCTCTCTCTCTCTCACTTTCTTTCTTTCTTTCTTTTTTTTTTTTAGAGAGAAAGACAGTGAGAGAGAGGAAAGAGAGTGAAAGAGAACCAATTTTATTTAGTTTTTCATGTGGCTTTCTTTGCTCCGACCCTGTTGTGTATGTGGTGCTAGGGTTTGAACCTGTGTCCTCATGCTTGCCAGGCAAGCTTCAAACCCCTGAGCTACCCCACCAGCCCCTTTTATTGGGTCTTTTAGTCACAGCAGTGAGAAACCTAAAACACTGTGGTTGGCATGCATGATACCCAGAGGGTTTCCGAATGTTTTCACCATGGCATGTGCAAACCTCATCACAACCCTAGGATGGAGATTGCGATATCTCTCTATTATAGGTGAGAAAATTGGAGGTCAGTGATGCTGGCTAACGCAGCCAGTGTCACATACCAAATATGAAGCAAGAGTATGATCTGGATCCAGGTTTTTACAAATCCCAACACTTACTAATTAACAGCTCTGTCTTTAATTGAGGTGGAAAGATAGTCTAGAAAACAAGAAACAAACCAAAAATAAATAAAGGTCTCATATGCGACTATGTAGTTTTAGCAATTGGGATCCAATGAAGAACTGTGGAAAATGAGAGCTCTGGCTTCTTGTCTCGTCCCTTTCATGTTATCAGTATAGTACTGATCAAGATGTTGACCTTCTGTAAGTCTCCACTTTTTTGGGGAACATAATATGAGTGGAAATAATTATCAGAGACCTTCTTCCCCTAGAGTAATATATGGAGCTAATGCCTATGAAGTCTCTCAGGAAACTGTAAAACACTCTCAGAGTGTGAGTGGCAGTTATGGGTATTTTTCCCTGTGGAAGGAAGATAGTGGACTGAACCAATGGGTCAATCACTTTGTTATCAGTTGTGAAAATTCCTGCTCATGAAGGCCCTGAAGGGAAGCGCTCGGGCTTCTTTGCAGAGCTGCTTTGGTGGCTTCGAATCCTATCTAGTTTGCAAAGTTATTTGAAGACCTTGGCTAAACTTGGTCTTCTGTCTCTTCTGGACAGTTTGGATGGAGTGGAGATTCTGTGTTCCAGGAGGAAGGGAAGCAGTGTGTCTCAATGCCAGTGCTGTGTTAGAATGTGCCCGGATCCCAGGGCTGCTGGACACTGATTTCGCTCAAGTCTCTGTTCCTGACCATGCACTGCTGTTCCCTCCCAAGCAGGAGATGTGTTCCATCCCTGTGCTTTCCAGACAGTGGGACCCACCTACGGTCTGAATCGCAGAGGACCATGGGGCTGAGGTCAGGGAACCACGGGTCTCCTCACTTCCTCTCTGGGCGTCCCTTTTGATGGCTCCTGAGTTATCAGCATAGAACTTGGCTCTCTTCAGGTTAAGGACACAGAGTCCCCTCAAAGTCTGTTATCATTAATTGCTTAATCAGGGATGTAATTGACCAGAAGTTTATTCTATTTTATTTTATTTATCAAATCATCCTAGAAATTGTATGCAAAGTATATCTCAGAATATAAGAGGCCACAAGTAAAGAAGGCATTTATGAAGACTTGATGACACTGCTCTTTGAAGGAAGAAATCCACAATGGCTCCAAATGCAGAGGGTGGCACAACTAGCAGAGATGGAGGATTGGGCCTTGGGGATACAGGTAGGATTTAAAGAATGCAGGTTTAGTTATGTTGAGAATGAGATCTGGGGCATGTACAAATCAAGATGTTCACAGACAGTTACATATATGCAGGTGTAGGGTTCAGGCCAAAGAGTAGACAGGTGATTGATGGATGTGTACAAACCCCCACACACCTGAGAGTAATTTGGAAAACAGGAGAGCCATCAGAGGACAAATAGAAAACAGAGGGTCTCACAGAGATGAAAATGACATGGAATTGACACTCTGGTTCTTAATAATGTACACAAACACATGTTTGTATAACTGTATTGCATCTATTTATATATATTATTTTGCTAATACTAATAATGTTCATCAAATAAAATATAAGCTATTAATAACACTGTAACACTGTTTTACATGTACATCTAGTAAAGTATTCATTTTCAAGTGGGAAAACAAACCAGTGTGTTATTTCTGAAGCTAGGTAGAAATTAGATGGGTGTTTATTTCTTTATTGTTTCTTAATAACAAGCATTATCCCTTTAAATAAATGAGCATTACATACCCTCTTGTGCACACTATCTTTCCAAATAATTTCTTTTTAACTCAGTAAAGGTAATGTCAGACCGAGAAAAAAATATATTCAGATCTTAATCCTATTGGGAAGGTGGATGTGTGACAGTTCAGTCACTATTGCGAATGCAGGGTGTGGTTCCAACTCTGAATCTCACCAGGATTTGCAAATCTCAGAAATCAAGTCTATTAAGATTGTTATACTGGGAAATGGTAGTGAGATGGGTGAAACTCTTGTGTAGTCACCATGATTTGGAAGTTCACAGGCAGATAACTTTTCAGCTGAGATCATTCATTCATTCACTGATTTAGTTCATAATTTGAGTGGAGAGTTCTTTCCCAGTGAAGTCAAGGGCATAAATGCATTTGTAGCTCCAAACACACACACACACACACACACACACACACACACACACACACACACACGGTGTTGGAGAGAACAGGAGGACCATGACATGGAAGGAAAGGAGGGAAGAGATGAGCTGGGGAATGGGAGTGGGAAGAGTATTTCAGGAGGAGGGAAGTGCAGGTACAACAGGATATATATATTTAAGACCAATCTGTGTAAGGCTGGTTTGCTGTCCTCAATAAAAAATATCAGCAGAAGGAATAGCTGCTCCCTCTTTAGCATGACTGACAATTTCCCTGGATCAAAAACAGGCAAGGATCCTTCTTGGTCTGCATGCGGACCATCCCCCCGGACTTCCCCCAGCCCAGTTCTGTTTGCTTCGGTCTTCTGTCTCTTCTTGGACTTTTCCAACAGTCTATGTGATTCTCATTAAACGTAGTGCTGGATTTGTGCACATGTATTGAACGATTATCCAGGTGACGGAAATAAGCATTTGGGGAGCGGACGCAGAGAGGAAGAAAGGGGAGCCCGGATGCCTCGCCTTCCCTGGGGCCTTCTGGAAGCCCTGATGAAGTGCGGCTCTTGCTGGTTTGCTAATTCAGAATCTCTGACACCGCTTAGCTGGGATTCCAGGAGAATGCGGTGGTGAATGGATTGCTGAATCCGGGTTTAGTGTGTGGCAGCAAGGGGCTGGGAGTTTTAAAGTATTTCAGTGCTACAGTGATTGAGCAACCAAAAATGTTTCCACATGGCTGATAAAAGTCTCATCAAGCGGCGCTCTGGACGATTTCTCCTACTCCAGGTCCCTATAATCTGCAAATTGCTTTTTCTATTATAGGGTGTAATCACCAACTTTGGAGAGTTACCATCCCTCAAGGGAGGGAACACAGTATCCAATTTCATTCAAACCAAGCGGGACAACTTGCCTCTGTAAAGAGGGGCGAAGCCATCCAGAGCCTTAGCTCTGCCTCTTAACCTCAACCTTAACAGTGAGAATGTGTTTTTCTTCCCCATGTTCATTGCATGCCATGCACAAGGGCCAAGATGTGGACACAATCCCAGATCTACCCACACGCAGTATCTTACGGGCCCATGTGAGTCTAGAGCTCTGAGTGGACCTGGAACTTGTGCCCAGATTCCATTTTAATTTAGTGAAAGTGCATTAAACCTTGCTTGATATTATTATTTCTAAGTTTGCACTTACAGAATATTTTTCTATTAAAGAGGCCCCAACCCATTTTGTAAAAAGGAAGTAAAAGGGGCTAGAGCAGTGACTCAGCAGTTAAGGTGCTTGCCCTGCATGCACGAGTGTGAGAGTTCAAACCCCAGCCCCATGTACACAACAAGGTGTCTGAACAACGAGAGGCACGTGAAAAAATGAATAAAATTATTTTTCTGTCTCTCACTGTCCCTCTTTCTTTAAAAAAAAAAGTGAGGTAAAAAGGAAAAAAATGGGAAGGGAACTCATAAACTTGGTCACAGGAATGAGCAATAAGGATTGTTCTGCTCTCTGAAGAGATTTCTTTTCTAACAGAATGTACTGCTTCTCACATGAGAAGGAACCACTGTGCTTATGAGGAGCAGAATTGAAATTAGATGACCCACAGAGCAAAAGAGCTGGAAAGGTGAGAGACCTAACCCCCTTTGACAGACCTTGCCCAGTGGGGTAATGGGAAGACTGAACTTAAGGGCTGGCTTCCTCCCCTGGCCTCCCTGGCCTTCCATCCTCTCTGCAGATCTGAAGAAAGAGGAGGGAAGAGGAGGCAGGAGCCTGAGCTTCTTCCCAAACCGCCATGGGATGCCTGCCTATGCTGAGGATTGTGGGGGAGCAGTCGGGCCAGAAGAGGAGTCCAGGGAGCTGCTTCCCCACCTTCATCCACTCTGCTGGCTGGAAGGGGAGGAGGCACTATGAGAATTAAGGGAACAATGGATAGGGCAGATGTTAGCCCACTTTGCCAACATACTTTCCAACATTTCATTGGACACCAAATAGAATGAATAATCAACTACTAAGTTGCATGGAAGAAACCCCTCAAGACCCAGGGGCAAGAAGGAGGAAGAGCTTATGTAACCTGGTGACCTTGGGAGCAGCCTTCTTGGTCCAATGTACACTTATCCAAAACCTGCTGCTTTTGCAGAACATATTTTAGCCTTTTGAACTTCAAAGCATGTTTCAAAATCCCTCTTTTTAGCACGGAACATGAAAGAATGGACTTTTTTCTGGAAAAGGATTTCACTGTTTAATCTTGAACTTGAACTGTGTCCTAATTCACTTTGAAAATAACTCTTTCTTCTTATGCCATCTCCATGTAAAACTATTCAATAACTTCCCTCTCAGCATTTAATCAGTTGACAGCTATAATTTTAAAATTTCTAGGGTGCAGACATGTTAGCACACTGAAACAAATATAGCATAAATAAAACTACTTTAAGGAACAATAACACTTGTTTCCAGCAAATGTGGTATGTGAGCAAGGGCAGGTAATCAGTGGTAATAGGTATCATAAGATTCTTACTTTTGGTTGGAGGTTTCTAACACAGTTAACCAAAAAGTGGTCTTGCTTGATTCCCTATATTCTAAGTCAACCCAACATGAGATTTTGAAGACCTTGGAACATCAGGCCAAACTTTTCACTCAACTACATGAGTCGAGGTATGGTCCTAGCTCAAGACCCTGTCTCTGAAATACACTCATGAAACAGGCTCCATTAGGGACTGCCACTGTGACACACAGTAGGGAGGGTAAGAATTCTCAAGGGATTTTTATAGCTTTATCCACTAATGCATGGAGACTTGGTGCTGGAGTTGAGCATATGAAAGTCCTTTAGTTAGAATGAAAAACAAAATTTTTAAACAAAGCTAAATAGTATGATGTGTTTGAAAGCCAAAAGAATCTTAGAGTTCATCACCTTGGCCTTGATCATGAGTGTGAAGCACTCATGACGTGAGCACCCTAGTGGGACAGTGCCAAGACTCTAAACACAGGCACACCTGGGACTGACTCCTGTCTCTCACACTGGCTGGTGACTTTAACGAGTTACCTAACTTCTCTGTTCCGCAATTTTCATCTATAAAATCAGGGCAGGGCAGTGAGACCTAAGGAAAAAACATGGAAAAACCAACAGAGGGACTTAGTAATAGAAGAAATGTACTGAGACCAGCACCTGTCAGCAACAGGACAGTCGGCACATGCCCATTCCTTCAGTTTATACAGATACCAGGCATGCATGAAGGAATATACTTACACGTGTGAGTATGAGTGTGTGTGCATTTTTCCACATACAGATCACACTGAAACCCTGTGATGGAAAGACCAACTAGCTCGGAATGGCAGTCATCAGCAACTGCCTTTGAACAGTCTTTTCTCAGGCAGTAATGCCATATCTAGATTATTCAGCAGGAAAGCTTTGAAATCAAGAAGAGAAGCTGGAGGGGGTCCTTGTTTCTTATGATACCAAATTCCCTTGCTTTTCAACACAAGAAAGTGAAAAGTCTGTAAAATATATGGTGCCACCAAAGTCTCTCTTGAGGACAAGAGGTTTGAAAAGGAACATGCTACTTCAGTCCTGAGCTTCATAGAGGTTCTGTCTAAGGAAATAAAAATGAGCACATTTTTAGAAAAGGAGGCAAAAGGCCTCTCGGTGTTGTAGGGATATGTGTCATTCCTTAAAACCTGCCAGTACTATGTCACTGAAGAAATAAAGAAATGCCACCACTTCTGATGAGAAGTATGCTGATATAAAAACGAGTTGCTTGGCAACAGATTAACTTATTTAAACTTTTATTGCTGCTTTGACAAAGAGGCTGCAGAGCAATGTGAAGACACCAGTAAAATCCTTCAGGATCAGCAGCTTCCAGAGACCCTGCAAAGCTCAAGACCTGTGTGCCTACTAGGGCTGGGAGCCTGTGAACTACATTTCCCAAGCTTCCTTGCCAGCAGGATGCCCTTACAGTGGGCTGGTGGAGACATTGACTGAAGATCACCTGGAATGGGCTCTGACAGGGTCAAAATGGCTGCATGTAGCTATCAGAGAGCCTTGAGGGGACTGCCTGCTCCAGCGATAGGCACAGGAACAGCATCTCTGGGGGAAGTCCAGGGCCCCACAGCACTGACTGTGGTGTGTCTCAGCAGCACAGAGGCAGGAGTGGCCTGCACCTCCAGCTCAAGGTGCTAGATATTCCGATCCCTGAATCAAACCTGTCTTTCTTTGCATTCCTCCACTTTGCTATTTTCTTTTCTGTTTTTTTCTGCCCTTCCAACACCATTCATGCATTTAAGCCTGTCTAATAAAAGCACCCAAAGTGCTAAATCTTCATGGAGTTCCCAGTGTCCCTCAGACTCAAATTGCAGAGCAACATGTGTGCAAAAATGGAAATAAACTTTCTGGGCCAATCCAGGAAGGATCTGGGACGGTTACACCAGATCTCTCCATACAGACTCAGATAGAAATCAAAGATATAAATGGCACAGATACGCAGACAGATAAAGACATGAACACAGATGTGAAGACTTATCCTTCCTTCAGGCATTGCTTTTCTGGAGAATTCCAACTACACAGGCATGAAGGGATGATGATTAATGGGAGATGGCCAAGGATAGCCAGTGAGGAGCGGTGGGTGTGAGCTGAAGGTCACGGGACTCTATTCTGACATTCATCAGAAGCATCACTAGTTTACCGGAGAAGGGTGACAGAACCATGTTTTGATTGTAGGAGCATGGTGGAAGCACCTCAGGAAGCAAGATTTAGGACAGTGTGACTCTAGAGGACAAAGTTCTTCACACATTCACCCAGCCTCTGCTGGGTAGAAGGCCCATTTTCCATCTTCCAGCCGTTCAGATCCTCTTGAATAAATAGAGCAACACCCTGATTTCCAGTGAGCTTGGGCCACCTCAGAGGCAAAAGGCTATCAAGCATGGCTCTAGACGGTGTCACAATTAAGCAGCACAGGAAAGGGTGCGGCTACATTCTGGTGGACTAATTTCGGGTACGAAGCTGTTATTCTTGACCCAGGACTCTTTTAATAACATCAATTCCTAAGTCAACAATTTGGGTAGCCAAAAATTTCACAGAAATGGAGATAGCTTCTATACCCAGACCCTGACAGCCATCCGTGGCCACAAGAAGTCTATTTTCATATAAAACCTGCATCCCAGTCCATGGTCTGAGAGTAACATGTGTTCTTTATTATCCTATTCAGTGTTTTTTAGAGAGATGTGAACGATTCTTAAATTCTCCAAAAGCTCCAAACATGGAGCCAGAGGGCTGTTTTTCTGTGAATTAAATGAAATGTAAACTTCTGAATCTTCCATGAGCATGGACCTTCCAGTACCCCAGTGCCCCCAGAGGGCCCAACTGTGCTTAGATGCAGATGTGTGGTCACTTAAGACTACAATCTCTTTCTAGTCCTCCTTCTTCTCTGTCAAACACCCCCTCGTGTTGGGTGGTACTAGTTACGCTGGTTATTTGGGACCTGAGAAGAACTTCAGGTGGGGTTAGTTTGGACTCTTTTTTTGTTTCTTTGGATTTATTTATTTATTTATTAAAGAGAGACGGCGGGGGGAAGAGAGAGAGAATCAGTTTTATTTAGTTTTTCACGTGGTTTTCATTGCTCCAACACTTTGTTGTGTATGTAGTGCCAGGGGTCGAACTCACCTCCTCGTGCATGCCAGGCAAGTGCTGTAACCACTGAGTCACTGCTCCAGCCCACTTTGGGTTCATGGAAATGGAGTTATGTGTCTCACACTTTCTTCCAGAGCAATGAGTTATTGCTAACCATCCTGCTGTTGGGATGGCTTCCAGAAATATTCCTACCACCCACTGCATTGACTCAGCCTACACCTTGATTTAAGAGAGCAGGATAGAGGTTGGTTCACAATACAAACCTGCCCCACAGACACAGGAGTGTGCAGAGAGCAGAGGGAGCCAGCTTTGAACTGTGCAGAGTCAGAAGTTAATCTGTGGAAAATCCTTCCAATCATCAAACATGGAAAACTGTAAGCAGTTAATGTGAAACAGAAGTTCTATTCTACCAAGAATATACTTGAAAATATAGCATACACAATTAAAAAGCCTCACATGTTTTTGCTTTTCAGATGGAAAACTGATGAAACAAAGTTATGAAATTAACTGTTTCCTGATGATTTGATGGGAAATTCTGACATTGACAAAAATAACAAACACATAATATGCCATTGTAACGAAGATGTCTTGAGAAGCCGTTAACGAATGCTGTCTAATCAAAACTTTAAGAATGATTCCTGCACAAGGAAATGCCAAATGACTTGAAGTCTTAACACTTTTAAATAAAAGAAATGCAATGGTGGATTTCCCAAATTTGACAATTTCCATGGCCATTTCTATGGCAATTCTGATATGGAATAATGATGACAGGTAGGAAATTTTGTGAATAATTTAAAGAAACCAAGCTTCTATGTGAGGGGAAAGATCAAATTATTTTTATCCTCTACAGAAAATATTGCTAAATGATTCTCATTTGAAAAAGTAATCAAAGATCCTAGCATTTACCATACCATTTTGTTAATAAGGGGTAATTGATTCACAACTCATTTTGAAGTGTGAGTTTCGAAAAGATGTAAACTCTCATCCAAAAGACCGAGAGGATATTGTGCTCAAGGAACACTGGCTGAATGAAGAAGAGAGTAAATTCAATTAATGCATTTAGAAACATTATTTTGTTTTGAATTCCTATATGCTGACATATACACTTAGAAGTATGTAGATCTATATGCTGTTAGAAAATATTATTTATTCATATCCATATTAACCAACTGTTGAACACTTGCCATGTATTAGTTGTTGGCCTAACCATCTTACATGTATCATTTTTCCATAATGTGTACACACTCTTTTTTGGATAAGATAGTTTGCTTCTCTCTCTCAGAGAGTATGAATGGGTCAGTAGACTGAATTGTTTTTATTTCTTCATCAAGACCCTGTCCTGCACTTGAGTCAGACAGCACAGGTGAAGAAGCACAGCTTTGGAGTCCTAAAGATCTGAGACTGAATCTGCCTTCCATACTTATGAGCTGGGGACCTTGACAGTCACAGAACCCACTCTGCTGTGTCTCGATGAGAAAGTGAAGCGGTTGGTGAGAGCATTTTAACCACAGGCAAATTTTAATTGAAAACAAAATAGGCAGTGTCATTTCACCAAAGCCCAGCTACAAGGAGAGGGCCGAGGAGGGCTTTCACCCACAGCTCCCTCTGCACCCCAGGGAGGTGGCTCACCAGAAACATCAGGCAGCCCATTTTCCATCCAGAACAGACATTCTCAGAAGAAACGTGGGCCTTTGGCACCCAGAAACCGCTCCTTACCCTTTGGGACAGCAGTGGCTGATTGTGCCAGTAATTCTGCTGCAATCGCACCTTATGTGGCCACCAACCACGGCTCTTCCCCTCACGATCTAGAACCATGAGCTTAACCACACCAGCCACTGGCCCTTCTCAGGCCCATGTTTCCCACATCTGCTAGCAGCTTCACATGCGAGTTGGTTTGCTGGGACCCTCTTCTCTCTCTTCTTCACCAATGAATTCTTTCTGGACTGCAAGGTGCAGCGTGGAGACTTCTGCCTGGACATGACTGGGCAGGACGAGTCAATCTCCTGGCTGTCCTTGCTGAGAATCCAGCTCACTCAGCTCATCAGGTGACGTTTTTCCACGGGTGTCTTCACCTGTACCTGTAATCTCTGTGAAATCTTTGCTATTGTTGCCTTGGGAAGAGGAATGCACAGCGTGTGTCGAATCTTCTCATGGACTTTTAAAACAGGTGTCTTGGAGACAAATGGAAGAAATGCTGATTTTTGGAGTCAGGAAAAGGAATAATAAGTAGAGACCTTGGGTGGCCTACATGGAAAGGGAATAAAATATGGATAAATAAAGAGCATGAGAGAAGACAGAACTCTTTGGGCTGAATCAAAATATCGAGCTACTTGGTACTGCAGGAGGAAGATAAGACCTGGCTGACCACCAAGACCAGGACATTTAGCTCCCCAGAAAGAATTTCTCTTGGGCAAGAGAATGATAAGGAGGTGGGCTAGGCATCTTGGGCTGCAGTAACAGGATTGCACACACAGGGGACGTCAGCAGTGGACATTTACTTTTTCACAGTTCTGGAGGTAGCAAGTCCAAGGTCAAGGTGACAACAGGGTAGGTCTCTCACTCCTCACTGGACTGTCACTGGATCTTTCCCCTGTGCACACGCATTCCTAAGGTCTCTTTCTCTTGATTTAGGGCCCCATCCTTGAGCTCTCATCTCACCTTAATTATCTCACAAAGACCCTATCTCTAACTACAACCATGACAGGCATTACCTAAGAATTCAGCTTATGCATTTAGGGGCTGGGGACAGAATTTAGTCCCTAACAAGAAGAGACCACTGAAATGGGAAGAGGAGCCACTGTACTGGAGCAGCTCCCAGCTGGTGGCACTGGCAAGCTGTGCTTCCAGATGGACATAAGGGAGCAACCCAGGGTACCAAAGGCCATGTAGAAGGTGCCTCAGTCCCACACTGGCTACTGCACAGGCTGAAGAGGCTCATTCTGGGGAGGCCAAGGGGTCAAGTGAGAGCAACAAGTTTGTCCTCCTAAGACCAAGGCGGCTCAGAGAACATTTGTTAGATCAGGGCACAGGATAAATGCTCAATAATTAGTCAACGGATTTCAGAAGGCTAGATTCTTAGGTACATCACTCATGATTTCCAGACAATGGCTGCATGTGTCTGATGGGGTATGGAAAGCAGTTGTGCATTGAATGAGAAAGTCCTGGCCTGGTCTAGTGTCCTGACTCCTTGTTACGCAAAGTGGGTCGTTAAAACCTTCCATCTCTTTCTAGGCCTGTGCTTGTCTGCTTAGTCTACACAGCAGTCCTGTGACCCATGCTCATGTTTTGCATGTGAGTTTTCTCCACTCTTGCTATGTTAACGGGGTGACAACTTACCATATTCCTTCATTAGAAACACTTAAACCAAAACACATTTTCACAGCACATTGCCTTTTTGACACACCTATGCAATGAGTTTGAATAACATCTCATTAAAAGTTTTCCCTCCCTTCGACAGGGTCTGTGGGTTGAACTGTTCAGAAGGACTGAGCCACACTGCTGTGCAGAGACTGCTGCCCCTGGCAGTGGCGCAGGAGGGATGCAGATCACTAGCTCTCACTCTTTCTAAGAGTCACACTGATTTACATTGTTCACCCTAAGAATTAAACCAGACAGAGTGGGCCCAAGCATAATAAGACAGCCCTTTAGAAACAGCCTCTGTGCTTACATTCTGCTGACTTTTATCATAAATTAGAGATTTTGAAGAGAGTGAGTCATAGAAAAGGAAAAAAATCATAACCTGTTTCGGCAATCAGCATATCATATCTCCCCGGTGACTCATAACGTCAGACTCCAGTCAGGACAGAGTCCTGTCAGCAAGAAGCCAAAGTAGGAAGCATGCTGGGGGGTGGGCTATCGGTACCTAGAACTCTTCCAGGCCCGCACTCCCTACTGGAGGGGCCAGAGGCTGCAAGTGGCTCCTCCCGGAAGCAGCCAGGAGGTAGCAGTCCCCAGGAGGGAAGACCAATGGGTTTCCGGGTAAAATCCTAAGGTAGAGAAAGGGAGCCCTGAAGTAGATACTACGCCTTAAGCACAAAATGGGGAGGCAAGAAGGGCTTTCGCCAAGGAATTCTAGGTCAGCAGGAAAGCATCAGTTGGAGTTAAAAAAAAAAAAAGAAAAAGAAAGAAAAGAAAGGAAGGAAGAAAGAAAACCCACAAAAAACTTGCATCTTGATTCTGGCTCCACCAAAATCAGTGGGTTTGCTTGATTTTCTTTTTTTTTTAATTCATTCAACATAGTTTTACATAATGGAGGGAATCGTTGTTACACATTCAGGAATATATGGATATTGACAAAGTAAGTTAAGGCCCATCCTAGTCCATGGTCTCCCCTCTTTGACCACTTCCTGTCCAATGTTCCCCCTACTTTACCCCCATGTTAGTTGGGCTTCTCATGGGAGAGGAGGGTTCCCAGCTGCATTGATAATCCTCCTAATCCCTCCCTCCTTTTCCTGCCCCTCTCCTTTCCTCCTCAGTTTCATAGTTATGGTTTCCCCCTGCATATGTAAAAATCCACCTATGTTAGCTTACCTAACTTTCAATCCGACTTAGATTGTACTTTAGCTTCCACATATGAGAGAAAACATTCTGCCCTTAAGTCTCTGATTTGGGATATTTCACTCAACATAATTTTTTCCATGTCTATCTACTTGGCTACAAAAGCCATGATATCATTCCCTCTAATAGCAGAGCAGAACTCCATTGTATATATGTACCACAATTTTTTAATCCATTCGTCCAGCGAGAGGTATCTGGGTTGGTTCCACAGTTCAACTGTAGCAAACTGAGCTGCTATAAACATTGATGTAGCTGTGTCTCTATAGTATGGCGATTCTAGCTCTTTGGGGAATTTTCTCGATCCTTAGTTTCCACATCTATTGAATAAGGATAATGCCGTGGTTTCCAGGTGTCCCCATGGGGCCCTGTGTTCAAGGTGTGACTACCAGCCTCAGTTGCTATTGGGCAGTGGGGGAGCCCTCAGTAGGCAGAGCTTGGTGGGAGGGAATTGTATCACTGGGGGCATGCTCTCGAGGAGAGTAGGACCCCAGCCCCTTTCTCTCTCTCTGCTTTGCCCCAGCTGCCTTGCAGTGAACAGGCCTCCTCTGCCCTGTGCTCCCTCTGTGATGCCATGTAATGCCACAAACTCAAAGTAACAGGGACAAGTGGCCATTGACTGAAACCTCTGAAACCATCAGCCAAAAAAAACCTTTCCTTTTTTCACTTGATTCTCTCAGACATTTTGTTACAATAAGAACATAGAGTCACTGTGAGCACTCACTTATACTAAGGATGCAAAGTGATTAGCAGAGTGTCCACATTCACACATAATAGGATGAATGTGGAATAATTCTTTGGAGCAGTGGCTTAGTGGTAGAGCTCTTACCTGGCATGTTCAAGGATCTCAGTGCCACATACACAACTAAGTATTGAAAAAACAAACAAACAAACAAAAAAAAGATCAAAAACTAAATAAAAAATTGATTCTCTCTTTCTCTCTGTCTCTAAAAAAAAAAAAAAAAACTGGATGAAAACAAATTTTGACTGCATTTCTAACTTCCTAACCGACAAGCTCACATGCATGTCTATCAAGCATTGCACACAATTGCAATTCCGCAGCAGGGTTAAGCCCACTTTGACCAAGGGTGTAGAACCCTTAAACATTTGCTACAGAAAAGTAGCTTGAGGGGACCAAAAGTTTTCCTGATCCACGGATGACACTCTTCTTCAGTCTCTCACAACCAAAGCAGCCACTGCTTCAGTGCACATCCGGAAATCCAAAAATAAGTTTCCAACCAGAAAATGTGGCTGACTGGCTAAAGTTCTCTACTCTCCCACCTGCTGCTTGTGTAACACTGATAAGATGTTAACTTTTTATTTTTTTGATACTGGAGATTGAACCCTGGGGGCACTTAATTGAACTATATCCCCAGTCTTTTTATTTCTTCTTTTAATACAGGGTCTTGCTAAGTTGCTAAGGGCCTCGCTGAGTTGCTGAGATTGTAGTTGAACTTTGGATCCTCCTGCTCAGCCTCCAGAGTTTCTAGGATTGCAGGTGTGTGCCACCAAACCTGGCAAGCTGCTCATTTGTGTGTGTATGTGTGTGTAGATTCAGCTATCTCCTCTGGAGATTTCTAGAGTGATCTCCTCTATTTACTAACTTAAATAGATTTTTGTGAGCTTTTTAGAAAGGCTTGAAGTGCCTATTGTAGTTTAGGGGTGTGAAAGCAATTGGTGGTTCAGCCTTCAAGTGCTCACAGGAAAGAAGTGAGATGAACACCCTCACCCCGCCTCCTCAATCCAGCCCCTCTCAGTCCTCATTGGTCTTCTGCTGCCAGGATCCCTGGGAAGAAGAAGGGCTGTTGCTTCAGAGGGTGAGGAGGAGGCCTGTGGTCCTTACTGCCATTGCCCCAGAGCACTGCTGTGAAAGCCTGGAGCTGGAGACAGACTCATGTGGTCGCCTGCCATTTCCTGCTATGTGGCTACCTGAAGCCCATCAAGTGGGAACCTCAGTTTCCTCCTTCGTAAGACAAGTGACCTCATGGGATTATTGTGAAAATTAAGCAGCAGGAGGGAAGAGGTTGACCCCTCAGTTTCCACAAAGCAATTGTTATGTGACTGTCCCAGGCCACCCAACATCCTACATGGGGTCACCTTTCTGCAGGACCCAGGACTGGGCTCTGCACTTCATTTCCAAACAGAAATGTCCCATGATCTCCCCTTACACATTGCTGCAAAGTGGGTCAGTGTCAGTAAACACTTCTGTTGCTGTTGAAGTCAAGTCCAGAGTCATTAGCAATGGTGAACAGTCAGCTCACCAGAGGAAGGGACAAAGACTTAGAAACTTGTATGGATTCCACAGCATACTCCCTGACTGGAGCTCCTGGACCCTTCTAGGGATTCTGGGACTCACTCCTATGTCTCAGGATGGTCCCCCACATGCTCACCACTCTATCTGCCCACACCACCGGGATTCAAATGACCAGAATGATGGTCAACACCCGATGTGGCAGATAACAGTCTCCAGAAATGGCCATGGTCATAGTTCGTCCAGATTCTTGTTATCAAGGAGCAGTGCTCAGTGATCTGCAGCTCAAATCTTGCCAGGTCTTAGTGACTGGCCAGGAAGGAGAAGGTGGTGGCAGGAAGTTTCTGAAACCAGGGGAGAAAAGGTGATAGACCTGTGCCTATTTCTGTCTCTGTCTCTGTCTTGTCACTTGGGAAACCCTTGCAGCTCCAATCCACACACAAGGATCCCAGCTGTCCTGAAGCTACACTGAGGCCTTCCTGTTGGCAAGGCCCACAGTCGCCCCCAGTCCCAGCCACGTGCAACTGTGCCTGCCTGAGAAGCACTGGTGAGACCTTTCCCACTCAGTCCAGCCTTGTCCTGGAAACCTGAGAAATGATAAGGAAAGAGATGTTGCTTAAGACTGCTCATGTGTAGGTGACTTGCTGAACTGAAAGATCCCTGCAACAGCTTTGTCATCTTTATACAATGTACTACTGTTTCCAAGTCCAAGACACCAAGACGACAATTTGGAACTAATTGTCTAAGGGACTTGGTGACTGAAGGATGAAACAAAAGTTGAAGAGATTTTGAAGAAACAGGAGGAGCTGAATTACCTCCAAGGAAGTTGTCAGGGAAGAATCAAAGGGAAGTGAAAAAAAGGCTCTGAGAAGGGAAATAAAGGAGACCTTCTTCCACAGGGGTGGTTTTACATCAGTGCTTTCAGCTGTCCTGTGGACAGCAGGTGATCTACAATGGACGTTGGGTGATCCAGGAAAGATTTCAATGAGGACTGTTGGGAATGTTGGTGGTGCAGTGTCCCACTCTGATGGTGTATAGGAGACTGCGAAAGAGACCGATGATCTGGAGAGATAACGGTTAACTAGAAAGGAGCTGGAGCTTGCTAGGTTTGGAAACAAAACTCTTTCTCATTCTCAGATTCCACCATTCCTCAGGCAAATAGTGCTGAAATTCAGAAATGACTTCTGCCTTGGAGGCAGGATGAAAGATGTGGAGTATCGTGGAAAATACAATCATAAACACCCCTACCTCAAATCTAATAAAATCAAAATAACTGAGCAAGGAGATTTAAAAAAAAAGTTATTCAAGAGTATACAAAAGCAGATGGAGCCTAATTTATCATGACTCGTTTTAAAGAAGATAATCTGTAAATAGCGACAGCAATCTAGAAATAATATGCACATGTTTACCTGTTCCTCGTGAAGCTTTGTGAAATACTAAGGGACATATATCACCAAAGTGCTACCAATTTCTCTATCTATCCTCCAATTTGGAAGTCTGTTCTGGCTAATTTTACTAAGTGTCCCATCCATATGAGACAACTCCCTAGTTGTCCCCCCAATGTACAGTAGACCAGAAGGGAAAGTCTGATTGAGTTCAGCTAATTATTTCCAATAATAAACAATAACAAATTAAGACAAAAATTTGATGGGATTCGGTTGTCCATGAGAGAGGGAATAGTGTGGAAGGAAGGGCAAAGGGAGCTCCAGATGGCCTTGCTTCCTGTAGCTCGTTGTTCAATTAATAAATTTCACTCCCTTTCTCCAGCTCCAGGCGGCCACAAAGAGGGATTACAGCGAGGCCGAGCCTCGGGGAAGGGCAGCATAAAGGGGCTGTATCTGTCAGGCCAGGATGATATCGGCAGCACAATCCAACGTAAACATAATTTCCCTGTCCACAGAAGAAGGATAGACCCCGGACTACCCAGAGAAAACTGAATTATGATAATAAAATTATACCAAGTTGAACAGAAAACATCAACAAATCAAAACAGTCACAACTACATTGAGGCTTCCTAAGAAAGCAGAAACATTAGCAAACAAACACCAGGAATAACCTGTCCCCAAGCGAAACTAGGGAAGACATAAGAGCCACCAGGACGGCCCTCAGGAAGAAGAGTCGCATACGAGCAGAGGAAGTGTCCCTGCAGAGCTGCCAGTGCAGAATAACATGGAAAATCTCAAGGCACCACCTAAAACCCATGGAGGTAAAGAAAAACAAGGAGAGACAGAAGTAAGGCAGGCAGCATAAGAAATAGAAAAAGGAGAATTTCTTCTGGAGGAAGTATGCACCAAGTAAGAGAATAAATATTCCTATAAAACTTTCTCTCGAAATAACTTAAAAAAATCTGAAGGCTACAGTTACGATGGTAAACACTGATATCAACAAATATTAAAGGTAAAATATGAGGCTATAAAATAAAGCTTCAAATGGGAAAAAAAACAAATACTGAACAACACCAATCTAGAATTAATAAGTATCCCTAAAACATATCATTACTTCCATATTTATTACAGCACTATCTGTAATAACCTAAGCCATGAAATTAACCTGGAGAACTATTTTTTTTATTTTGATTTTTTTTAATTAGATGAATATGGAGTTACAATTGAAGGGAAAACATTATCAAACATTCAAGAACAAATGTGTATATACTTAGTTATCCAAGGCTAATGCCATGTCATGGATGTCCTGCTTGGGTTCCCCATGTTGCTGTTTCCCCCAGAAGACCCCCTGAGTTAAATGGATATCTTGAAGAGTTCTCCTTCTGAGATGATTCCCTCATATTCCCACCCTCCTGTCTCTTAGATATTCTTCCTAAGCCCTCCCCCATCCTGTCCCCCACCCTATGCCTCCATAACCTGGAGAACTATTGATGGATGAATTGATAAAGAAAACGTGATATGCAATGGAATATTTATTCAGCCACAAAAATCAAGTCCTATCTTTTGTGGCTACATGAATGAAACTGGAGGACATTGTGTTAAGTAAAATATGTCAGGCATAGAAAGGCAAATACCACATGTTTTCACTCATTTATGGAAACTCAAAATGTCATTCCTATAGAAATAAATTAGGAACTACCAGAATCTAATGAAAAGGCAGAGAGAGAAGAAAGAAAGGATGGTTACCAGGTGCAAGAACGCAGGAGGATTACATTCTAGAGTTCTCCAACAAAGAAAGCCAACAAGAGTCAACAATCATTTATTGTGTATTTCAAAATGTTGAGAAGGGAGGATTTTGAATGTTCAGAATATAAAGAAATCATAAATGTTTAACATGATGAATACCTAATTTCTCTAATTTGATCATTACACATTGCATGCATGTATCAAAATATTTCACTGTGACCAATAATATGTGCAATTATTATCAGTAAACGATACAATGCACATGAAAAAAAATGAGTTTCACAGATGAGGAGAAAAGTAGATTCTAGTTGAAAAATTAAAGTTGTGTTGTGGAAGAGAGACTGGAAATAAAAAAGACTGCCATTGGAAAGCACAGGATGAGGGTGATTACTACAAAGAAGGAAGATAAGGGGTGTTGTGCATCACAGAAGCAGCACATGCACATTTGTGGCTTTGAAGAGGAGAAGAAGTGATGGGGCTGATAAAGAATGCCCAGAGATACAGAGAAGTGTTCTCTCAAAGGAAAAGTCGCAGAACTTTCAAGTGTGAGAATAATTTGCATCCACGTAGAGGACGTGGGATAAGAGACGGCCAGACTTGAACCCTTGTTCCATTCTTCAGGAGCTGTGTGACTAGGGTTTCTCGGGTTGACTTCTAATCTATCAAGTGGTAAAATTGGAAATGTCAGTGACATTGTTGTGAAGAGAATTCAACAAGCTGATATGTGCAACGGACTTGGGGAGTTACTGGAACCAAGGATACACTTTACACATATGAGCTATGGTTTGCATCTTGGCAAAGCTCCTGAACACGAACGGAAAAAAAGAATCCTGTAAGAGGGAAAAGAAATTCATTGCACTCAGACCTTTAAAGAACGTTAGGCAATGCCGGACAACGATGTGAAATGTGAATGGAGGAGACTTCTGTGGTGAGAAACCAGGAATGTTGTGGGAAGCTGATGGTTATTCAGGTCTAAAAGCATCTAGTGGCCGATGCAAAAATTCCTAGGCTTACAGAGACTGAAGTCCTCTTGGAAAAACTTACTGATGGAAACAAGCAATTTACAGAGTGAAGAAAAGAAACTGGCAGAGAGCACTTAAATATAAAATAAGCATTTAAATATAAAATAAGGTGAAATACTAAAAGCAGTTATGGTTACCTAAAATTGGTGTTCTATTTTACAACCTAAAAAAGTTAAAAGTATTTTTCTTTTTGAAGGGAACTAACCACATCTCTATAATGGACTATGGAAAAAAGTTTATAACAAATATCGGGAAGTGAGGAGGGAAAGAAGAAAGTTTAAGTTTCCTGTTTCCCAATGTTTGGAGTGGAAAGTCAAGAGGTGGCAGGTTTATTGGAAAAGCTTATTTTTGTATGAAAGTCAACCCTGGAAGAACTAACAAGAAAAAAGCTTTGCAAATATAAAAAAGAAATTCAAATTAAAACCAAACACACATCCTTCCCATGAATTTCAGTCCATTTAAATGAACTGAAGCTCACATTTTTCCCTATGCTGAGCGTGAGGTCTGGATGGATGAACTGAACACCAGCTGCTCGCAGGGACTGGGAATGTGTGCAGGTGGCTCTGGGGATGGACGTTTGTTCTTTCTTTTTTATTTCTTTTACAAATTTTTGCTGATTAAAATAACAGATGCAAGCTAACATGAAAAACGAGGTAAAAAACTGTTAGCTATCTATTATCCTGAAATGGCCACTTTGCACATTTTGTTGTATTTACTGCAAGACATTTTTGGACAAAGCAAATCCATCACAGGTGTAACTGAAGTCTCCTTAGCAATTCCTCCTGTCTTCACCTTTCACTCTTCTCTGAGGCAGTCACAGTGATGAACTTGGTATGTGTCTGATGGACTTAAATACAAAGAGGCCCGCAGGAGTCCAGGAGTTGAACACTCATGTTCTTCAGTGATGTTGGACATTGCACCATGATGCGCTTTTCTGCAGGATGGGTTTGTTGCCAAACACCATTCTTTGTTTCCCTTTACCTTTCTTTATTCTTCATGTAGACATGTGCAGAGACTAATGGAAGATCAAAGAAATTGCTCTGGTAAAGAACAAAAAACATATTCAATAGTGTTACTTGTTGCCCAATGATTTCATCTTTGATCTCTGCAAATAAACTTGTCATCCCTCAAATGGATAAATTTATGGAAAAACATAAAGGACTGAAAGACATTCTAATAAATACCCTTTAAACCCAAGCAAAGCAATGTCATTTTTTTAAAATAAAAGTAGGGGACAAGTTTCCCTCCCCCCAGATACATACACATATCAGGACACACAGTATAGACATGCTTCACAGGCAAATTGGTGTGTGTGTGTGTGCGTGCATATGCGTGTGTGCGTGTGTGTGTGTGTGTGTGTGTGTGTTTTAGGGTACTATATAAGCCCAATGAGGTGTTTTCTTTTACTTTTGTTTTAAATTAGCACTATAACTAATCAGTGTTTGGATTCATTTTGACAAAATGATGCCACAGAGGAGAACATTTTTCTGATTGTTTTACTAAGCCAGTGTGTGATTAAAACCAAAATCTGTGAACAAAGTTCAAGTAGAAAACTACTGATCAATCCTACTTAAGAAAAAGTCCAAACAAGTTGTAAGAGATAAAATTCTGCATTATACTCTATATAAAATGCACATACACAGCTATATGTGATGTCCACACACATATACACATATATGTCTAAGCACACGTAAGTGCACATACAGGGGCATAGATCCATGTTCACTTATATCACACATATCAATATCTATATGCATGCAAACTACATGCATCCTTCACACATACAACATGCAACACACACAAATATACATATATGTGTATATGCAGATGTGTCTGTACATATATGTTAGCAAAGTGAGAGTTCAGGAACATTGGAACAATTTTAAACACACAAAAATACTAGCTATAGAATTGAGAGTTAATTCCTTTTGTTATTAAGATATAAAAAGATAAAATCAAAGTTCAAGACTATCATTTCAAGCTAATTTCTTTTAAAATTCTGCTGCATTTCAGGGTGTCTATTGATGATATTTACTTATGTTAAAAATGACTAAGGTAAGAGCCGGGTGTGGTGGCATGTACCTGTAATCTCAGCAACACGGGAGACTGAGAAAGAAGTACTGCAAATTCAAGGCCAGCCTCAGCAACTAAGGTCCTGAGCAACATAGCAAAACCCTTTCTTGAAATATAAACTAAGAAGAGCTGGGAATGTGGCTCACTGGTTAAGTGCCCCCTGGGTTCAATCCCTGGTACCAAAAATAAATAAATAAATTAAATAAAACATATTCATATATATTGATCCATCAATCAGAATTAATAACCATTAAAATATGCTATAGATTTTTCACGACAATTTCAGAAAACAAAACACCAAAGATGAAGTTGAAAACAATTTTGTGTATAAACAGTGTCACATTAATTTCTGAACTATGCATATATGGGACATAATCCAAATGAGGAAGATGTAGAATGAAATTTGAGCTGTATACGACAGACAGAATTTGGTAATTCAATGCAATCAGGTGAAACCTGCTTGAGTCCAGCCAAGTTAAAACCTGCTTAAAAAACAATGAACACTCCTCGGAAAAATACAGGGGAATCCGATCTCTAGTCCAACGCATTGCTGTTTCACACAGGAGCACTCCAATATGCATGGTGTGGTCCACAGATTTGGTGACATGAGTGGCAAATATCTTGGATTGTGACCTCAAAATATTTGACACACAAAGAATGATGAAAACATGAACTATTCTCAAGAGAAAACAAAAAAAAGAGCAGAAAAAAGTGGAAGTGCCCCAGTTTGAAATAGTTAAAATGCGACCTAGCAATTGCATTCCCAGGCATATATAGACTCAAAGAAGCTGAAAACATATGTTGACACAAAAACTCACATGCAAATGTTCACAGCACACTTTTTCATAATAGAAGGAGTGGCAAATCTGCATGTTCATCAAATGGTAAATGAACAAAGCACAGTATACATAAACAATGAATATTATGTGGCCATAAAATGAAATAAAGTACGGATAAGTACTATAACGTGGATGAACCTAAAACAACGTTATGCTCAGTGAAAGATGCTCCATGCAAAAGCTACGGAGTGTGCGATTAAAATTCCATTGCATGAATTACCTAGAATAGGCAGAACCATACAGGCAGAAAATTAGTCAGTAGTCAGTGGGCATAGAGTGGGCAGGATGGACCATATCTGCTCATGAGCACAGCATTCCTCTTGGAGGTGATGGAAATATCTTAAAATTAAAGAGTAATCATGGCTGCCCAACTCTGAGTCGAAGGTACAGGTCACGCTGTGAGCCCTGGCCAAGTCACACCCACGTGAGCAGTGTGTAAGGGGGCACCTCCTCCAACACCAGGAGTTCTCACGATTGCTGCCATTTTGTAAGTTGTTGGCTGTAACATTTATCATGCTTTATTTTGTAAATGTTGTGGTCTTCCCACCACCCTCTTGCTGCTTCCTATCGCACTCTTCTGCAGATGGCTGGGTCCTGGTGAGAGCCTACGACACTCGGAAACCACACAACTAATGTTAAAAAATTCTGCTGGAGCCCAGGGTCCTCAGATGCCTCTGGCATCCCCCTCAAGCTGCAGGCTGGCAGGAAATTCTCTGTGTTAGAAGAGTTAAATTGTAAGATGACTTGAGTTGTTCAAATGCTTGCCAATAACTCTTTATTATGTGTTGCATTTTCAAAGCAAAATTACAACACGTTAGAAAGTGAATGAGGCCAATTGCTGGTGATGTCACCAAAGTAATGACTGCTAATGAACATCTCACTCGTGGGGATTGCCTGACGCCACGCTGACAGGAATGCGGGATCTGCTTTCTGTGAAATCCACTTGGATTATTTTCTAGGCATCCCGAAAGCTGTAAAAGCATGGTGGAAGAAAAGTATTGATTCAAGCTGGAACGCAGTGCAGGGATGCCAGGGAGGAAAATGTACTCTCTATTGGGCGGCAGGTGTTTTACAAGAGTCTGAAGGACTTTGCAAAGAGGTGACAACAAGCCACATATTTAAATGTTTAATTCCCCTCCCGCCCCCTAAAAAGTACCCAACAGTGAATAATACTTAAATGTGTTTATTTCCACAAAGAAGTTGTTTATTCCAGTTTTTCACTGCTGTGACTAAAAGATCTGACAGCAACCTTTTCGGAGAGGAAAAGTTTATTTAGGGGCTCGTGGTTTCAGAGGTCTCAGTCCATAGAAGCCTGGCTCCATTTCTCAGGGCTCAAGGTGAGGCTGAGCATCACGGTGGGAGGATGTGGAGCAGGAAAGTGGCTCAGGGTGTTGCAATCAGGGAGCACAGAAAGAGGAAACTCAACTCACCTAATCTGTAGCCCAAAGGCACGCCCCCCCATGGGCCACCTCCTCCAGCCACACCCTGCCTGCCTGCAGTTACCTCTCAGTTACTCTCTGCCAGGTGATTAATGCACCGATTGAGTTCAGGCGCTCAGAGCCCAATCATTTCATCTCTTAGCTTCCTTGCATTGCCTCACACATGAGCTTCTGGGGGACTCACATCCAACCTAACAGGAGATAATAATAAAGGGGTCATCTACAAGGAGAGTTCTTTGATGTGATGTGACCTGTTCTGGGCGCAGGGACACTATCAGCACTGGTCCTTGAGCATTCACTTATTATCTGACACTTGGTGATGCTCCAAGACAGACTTCTGATGCGCCCTCCCCTGTAGCCCACCTCTTTGAATCCACAGCCCATGTGCATCTTCTACAGAAGGGAAGCACCCAGAGAGAGACACGGAGACTCTGAGGAGTCACGGGGATACCGGTAAAACTTGGCATGGTGAAAAGAAGAGAGTTGCATTAGTAGCTGGAAGGAAAAGAGGACAGTCAGAATATGCAAAGACGATTAAAGTGTCGACGTTACCGTGTATGGGTTTACTTTTAGGTATGAAGTCTTGGCTCCCTTCTCTGGCTATGGAGTCTGCTGGCCATGAACACCTTATCTGGGCAATACCCCACGAGACTGGCCATCTGAAGAAGCTGGATCAAACGTAACCAACCATCATGGCAACCCAAAAACATGATTCGCGAAGATCTAGAAAAGTGTGACAAACGCAGAATCATGAACAGGAGAGAAATGTGTAGTGATGAACAATGAAGCTCAGGGACAGGTCAGCTTCGCAATCCCACAGTGTCCGTGCTCACAAGGAATCCACACTTGGTTACACTTTGCTGTTGCTATCTTGGATTTATTTGTGCTTTTATCTTTGACCCTATGCTTTGCCAATGAAGTCAGATGCAACAAGAGAACGTGCCTGTGCGCAGACATGCAAGGAGAGTGTTCCTTCCTCCTCGGCCACCTCAGCCCATGCGGTGTCCAAGACGCCCCTCAGCGCAGACCTGTGACACACAGATGCTCTGTGGGTTCAGAGCGAGCTCAAGGGAAGCATGGGCCTAAGTCTCTGAGAGACCACAATTTCTTGTTAAAGCAGCACTTGCTGCAGGTGTGGAGAAAAGTCACTTATTGTTCTGAGAATCTTGGAAGAGGCCATATTCTATTTTTCCATAGCCCTGTGACTGCCGTGTATTAGTTGGTCACGCGTGGCTTGTGTCTTGGTCACCTTTGGTCTCTGTAACCTAAAGACTTGACGAGAACAATGTAAACGAGGAAAATCTTATTTTGGCTCATGGTTTCAGAGGCCCAACATGGTCAGCAGACTCCACAGCTCTGGGCCCAGGTGAGGAAGAACTTCAGATGGAAGGGCCTGACAGAAGAAAGCAGCTCAGGACAAGACAGAGAGAGCGCCCCTCAGCAGGGACAACCTGTGAACCCCAAAGGCACACCCCAGCAACCACACCCTATCTGCTTGCAGTGACCTCCTAGTTAATCCACATCCCTGTATTAATCCACGGATTAGGTCGCATCTCTAATAATCCTATCATTTCACCTCTGAAAATGCTTACATGGTCTCACACATGAGCTTTTGGAAGGGTCACCTCCTATCTAAACCCAACAGCTGGATTGTCCCACATCTAAAATGTGTGGGACCAGCAGTGTTTTGAATTTCAAAATTTCTTTCAGATTTTTCTGGAATATTTGAAAATACAAATATACATGCATACATATATACTTATACATATAACGAGATATTTTATAAATGAGATCCAAGTCTAAACAAAAAAAGATTCACTACATTACACGTATAGGCCAAAGGTAATTTTAAACAGTGCTTTTAATAACTTTGAGCATGAAAGTATGAGATTTTCCTGGTATGAGATTTTCCATCTTGGCATCCTGGCAGCACTCAAATGCTTCATATTTTGGAGCTAGGGACCCCATATTTTCCTGGCATCCTGGATCCAACGAATCATGTCACTGTCCTAGTCAGGAATAAGATGGGAGTATGGAGAGAACAGGGTGGCTGAGATGGGCCAGGCAGAGAGAGACCGTGTCATGAAGAGCTGTACCCGGCACCTAAACACACTGACCCACGCCAGGAGTGGCAGCTCTCCACACTCGCACATCGAGGGCTCCAATAACAAGGTTTTCTTCACCCCCTCCACCTCTTTTTTTTTTTTTTTTAGAAAATTAATAAAGAAGTTAGTAGACACTAAATAAAATCTGAGAAGGGGAAAAAAACGGTATGCTCCTCCCTCTAATCCAAGCAGCCTCTTAATTTCAAGGCCCTTTGCTTCACTGCTTCCCTGCCTCTGGCTCCTGAGGCCTCCCTGTGGCTCACCTCTGAAGCACCCAGGACACATGGTCCTCTGTTCACACCTTTGCACTAGGGCAGCACAGTTGTGGGACAGAAGGTCCTCTCTGGGCCTCTGGGAGGACACCATGTGAATGGGCCCTCCCTCGACTGCCACAGGGAAAAAAACTGACAGCTTTGGGAGGGTGCCTCTCATGGCACTTCCTGGGTCCCCTCCCAGCACCTAGGAGAAGGAACTTCAGTAAGTGCCCACGGATTCGGCTTGTGCTTTCTCAAGTTCCTTTGTCCTGAGAGCACTCCGTGTGACTGGCTTTCTCAAGATGGTAGTAGATGAGTCAAATGATTGCAAAGAGGATTTAATCTATTTATAATAGATCGGTGTTTACGAAGCAAATCACGTCAGGTTTGGCTTCTCACCTAAGGAGAATGGGGTGATCCTGAGTAAATAACACTGAAAGTTACAGGCTGGGGGAGAAACTCAAAATGTGCTGGTGGAAGACAGTGGGACATTTCTCATTTCTCCAGAAGGCAAAATATGGCTTCAAAATCAGTCAGCATCTTTGAGCTTCCCACATTGAAAAATATTTTTTTTTAAGAGAGAGGGACAGTGAGAGAGAGAGAGAAAAAGAGAATCAGTTTTATTTAATTTTTCATGTGATGTTCGTTGCTCCGACACTTCGTTGAGTACGTGGTGTTGGGGTTTTCAAACTCTCGTCCCTGCGCAGGCCAGGCAAGCGCTGCAACTGCTGAGCCACTGCTCCAGCCCCCAACATTGAAATTTTTGAAAGAAGGAAATCTTTGTCTGTCTATTCACCAGGATTTGAGACCTGGGCTCGAAGTGGGGAGGGTTTAGTGGCATTTATCAATTGCAGAGCTCTGACCGGTTTCCTGTCTGGATATTCATCACCTGCCCAATGGGCATATAAGCACTAATCCTAATTTCATCATCTGACTTTTAAAATATCAAAGGGATGACGTGTGTAAAAGCACCTGGAAAGTTCTAGAATCCCTGTAGAGTGAAATAAAAGAGTGACTTCAATGGCTGAGTGCCTCTGAAATGCAGGTGCTGAGCTTGGCACGATGGATATATTGCTTCTCCTCATTTTTATCATGACTGAATAATACATGCTGTGATCCCTTGCTTAGGATGAGAAAATAGATTGAGAGAGAGGGTAGACCGGCTAACGACACAGCCAACACCCGCCTGGTCCCTTTCTGTAGAAACCGGGACAGGACCCTCCAGGCAGGTACTGCCCTCTGCTCTCATTCTGCAATGCGCCATGAGGACTTTCTACGTCCATGTCCGAGTGAAATTGTGGAAAGTGGCTTTGTCGAGAAACGCTGCTCTCCCGCTCAGGCAGAATATCTTTGTGCAGCTCTACTCTGTCCTCGGGTTCAAGAAGGCTGAAGAAGGATGCACAGGAATTTGCGGATCTGGAAGGTGGTGATCACATGCAAGTCCTTGCTGACCGTGAAACGCAGATTTTGTCTCGTCAGAAGCTGATGCGGACAGATCTTTGCTTCCAGCAGATGTCAGTCACCCAGTTCATGTCTGCTGGTAAGCTCACTGCTGGAGCAACACTTTAGGTAACTTTAGGAAGCCAGGGTATGAGACACTGATTCACGAATAGAAAAGGCTGTGAGTCAGCCTTTCATCATTTCCTAAAATAATGATAGCAATAGCATCCTTCTAGGCTTAAACCACTGACTGGTGTCACATTGGGCAACAGTTCTGTGGTCTCAAAGAATTTTTGCAAAACTCTGACCAAATAATCAGGCAATTTGGGGAGATGCTTTTGCAGCTGTGGACACGCAGCACTATGCTAAATGATGGGTCACTGGCCATACCACTCTTTTGCAAAACTCTGCAGAGCACGGATTGGTGATGAGCGGGTTGCCAAAGGCTGTTGGTTTCAGGTGACCTTAGCAGTAGCTGGAAATGACACCCCCAGGAGGTTTGAAGAGAACAGCAGCATTGCAGCCTCGCGTGCTGGCAAGACTCATTTGGGCTCCAAGACCAGCGAGTCAGTTCTATTCCGACACGGTGCTGAGAGCACAGCTGTGCGCTTTCTAGTTTCTGTGCATGTCTTGTGGCCATCTCTGGTGGAGAGAAGGAGAGAAGCCCGTGGCAGTGGCTCTGAGATGGCTCAGATCTCAGCAGTCCCAGCACATTCTGTCCAGTTCTGTTCATGTGTCCTCATTCCCTAAATATCCTGCAATATTGCATAGGGTGGAGATAAAAAAATGTTCAATGCTATCTGGTTATTACAGAAGAATCAATATCGCTATTTGCAGCAGTGAATTCTTGATTGTAAACACAATGCTGCTATACAAGAGGCTAGGACTGGGGACAGCGGGGCTGAGTTCTAATCCTGCTTCTGCCAGGCATCTAAGGTCCAGGCTCAATTTTCTCATCTATAAGTGGGGGACCGGGATATTGACCTCTTTGGGTTGTTGGGAGAGATAAACAAGGTGAAGCTTGTGAACCCTGAGTCCTGATGGGGTTGTGGACATAGGATGCGATTTCCCAGAGGGTGTTTTTCAGAAACGTGGCCTCGAGCTCCCTCACAAATGTCACCTCACTGCTGCACTGCACTTCCGGTCTCCTTACTGCTCATCCAGGCGATCACGATCACGATAGCCCCTTCTTTGTCTCCCTCCCTCAGCTCTTGCCTTACGCAGTCCATTCTTCTCACCTCCACAGAGGAATCATTTTCTAGACTGCTAACGTGTCAGTCATTCCGCCGCTCAAACCCTCAAGAACACCAAGCCCTCTCCCACTGTCCTTACAGAGAATTCAAGGCACCATGACATCACCTTTATTTCTAGCCTTGCCTCATACATATTCATGCTAAGTACCTACTGCTTTCTATACAGGGAAACTCTTAAAGGCCTCCGAGGTCGCTTGCAATTCTTCCATCACCCTAATTTCTCTGCTTATTAATATTCCACTCATAATTTTTTCAACAGAGTGTCACTGAATGGGTGTGTCTGCCTTTTAGTTCAGAGGTCATTTCCTTTGCAAAACTTCCCTTGGAAGCCCCCTTTTCTGAGCTCCCACTCTACTGGGAACATAATTTGATTATAGTGCACATTGAAAATATTAACAAATAATGAGTTTTTGTTTGCTTCCTCTGCAGGGTCTGGAGCTTGTATCTCTCCATCCCGCACATCTCAGATGCTCAGTCAATTTCACTGACTGGGCCAGCTTTAAATCATTCCTCTATGTTCTAAGGAATTAAGAGTGAAGTTTCCACATTCCCTGCTTACCCCAAGAGATGTTAATTTCCATGGCTCACTGGCAATTATTCTGGGATTTGTTTTGCTCTTTGGGGAGCATCTCCAGAGAATCATATCTCAATTCTGTGTTTCAATAGCAAGACTAATCCTGGTCCTGCTGAAGACAGAAGGAATCCCAACCTGCTGCCCACATCTCCTTGGGCAGGGTCAAAGCAAGGTAGCTTTAGAGAAGTGTCTCTCCTAACTCCCATGAAGGAGGGGCTTGCCCATCCCCCCGGTGTTGGTAGAGTTGTTAGGAGATGGTTGCCAGCTGCTTGCTCTTTCAGGGACTGTCTCAGCCACAGGTCCCTGAGACCTGACTGACCCACGTCCATTGATCAATCGTATCAGTAGCATGACTGCCAGTCACCGCAGGCCAACAGGGTAACTCCGACCACTTTAGTTTCAGATTTCTCCATAAACCTGGCTGAGGCTGTGTTTGCATGCTAGCTCAACTTTTCCCTTTGTCCAATCTTGGCTTTGTTTTTTATTTTAAAAAGAGAGGAATAGTAAAAGAGAGAATCATTTTTATTTAGTTTTTCATGTGGCTTTTGTTGCTCTGACACTTAGATGTATAAGTGGTGCTGGGATTTGAACCCAGGTCTCTGCAAACTCTAGGCAAACACCGTAACCACTGAACTACTGCTCTGCGCCCCCCCCCATCTTGGTTTTAATGCAAGATGCAGTCACTCATGATTAGTGGAACACATATAGTGCTGGCACAAGGTGGCATCCGTTTGTCAAAACTTTCCCTGGGGATATGTTGAGATGCTCTACCAGGGGAAAGGTGTGCAGTAGCTGGTGTGCTGGAGGAAGAGGGTCTATAAGGACTATGTGATTGCATGAGTATTATTAAATTCTATTCAAGTTCTAACCAAACACATGAATATGGTCAGAGAGATTAAGAGGACAGCGTGAAATTCAGAGCTTCTGTAGAACCACATGAAAGGTTCTCATACCCTGCACGACAAGAAGGCCAAAAAAAATGGGGAGCAGCCTGCCATGCAATCCTGGCAGCTGAGCTGTAGAGAAGAATGAACTCAGAAGCAAGGCCTGCTGTGCCTCGGTGAAGGCCCTGACTGAACAATGGCACTGTGACGCACGGTGGGGACATGTGGGCTCTGCAGTTTCAGAGTCCCCTAAATCTCTGAGCCTACAGAATTGGCCTTCCCTCTACTTTAACCTCCCCAGAGCTCACTCCCTGGGAGATATAAACCAACCCACTCCTTGTCTCTTGGTCATTAAGTCAGTAGCTAAGGTAAGTTGTAGCATACCCAGCCAGGAATGTGCTGGACCTGGTGATGGTGGAGAGGAAATATCCCCCAAAGGTATTGTACTATCCTGTAACATAGTTCACCAGGAGCCAGGAAGCAGGTGCTGGACTAGTTGAGGGGACGGAAGCCTAAGAGCTGATAAGAGAGGCTTTCTATTTCCTTGGGAGTAGCTCCTAAAATAAAGGGTCTACCATTCAGAGTAATCTTAGAAGATAATGAAAACTAGTTTTAGCACCATGAAAACCAGTTCCTAGAAGCCTGGAAAAGATAGTACCACAAGAAGGGGCATCTAAGTGTTAGACCTGATGTGTCTGATGGTGGAGAAGGGATTAAAAGTCTCAGAAAGTGGCATGTATGCAAAACCCTCCCACCATATGATGATGTTCTATGTGAAATTGCAGAGTTTTGGTGGAAGAGGTACTAGCATCTTCACCAAGAAGTTCATTGGTATTGATCCTTTGTAAGTGGAGTTGACCATAGGTCAATAATATTACAGATTAGCATGGATGATATGATCTCCATTGAGGATATATGGTGGCACTTTATTAAAATCCAGGCAGACACACATATGGTTGTAAGTGGCAAGATGATAGTGGCAAACAAAAGGGTCTCACCCAAAGGGAGTAATGGACATCATCAGCAAGTTGCAGTGTTTTGATGATCAAAATATATGGAAAATTAATAAGGAAATACTCAATTTGTATCACTAGAATAAATCAAGATGAATAATCACGTAGCAGAAAACAATTGACCCTATTCAAAGGAATTATTTTCTCCACCACAGCTTCAGACCAGCGCAAGCTCAGTATTTGTACTAAGAATTCATTAAATGAAGGAGGGGACAGGATGAAGCACCCTGAGACATCAGGGTGAGCAATAAAGTAGTCATTGTGATTCTTCCCGTGGACTTCTTCAAAGGGACCAATAGACATTTACTAGGTAACTTATTCAGGGGAAATTGGAAAATTCAAGTTGACATCGATACCAGAAACCCCAGAAGTGATCATGGCCCCAGTGTTGGACCCAGAGTGGGGTTAAGTGAGTAGGTGGAGTTTGGCCAAAAGTCCAGCCAAACAGGAGCCCTCAAATCTGCTCCATTTCCCAGACTCTTCCAAAATCAACCAAGATACTAAACAAATAACTACATGGTATTCCTGAGGTGTGTCAAAAACAACACATTTGTAGGTATCTGTCATTCATAGTTATCTAGATGATGCACAAGTGCTTCCTCACAAGTCTCCATTAAGTTCATCTGTCTAGCCCTTAGAGAAACCAGAGGAAACCTGGAACGGGACAATGTACTACCACAAACCTCACCTGATGAAACCCAAGGTGCAATTGCAGCCTCCGTTCCAGGAGGGGTACCTTTGATTCAGCAGATTAACATGTTTCAGTATGTGATCTGTGGCTATGAACTGTGGTTATTCTTTTCTGTCCTTATCAGAAAAGCAGATCAAAGTTAAGTAATTCATCTTTACATTGAATGGTTGTGGCCCAGGGTGATGGTAATTCCATGCTTCTTCTACCTTATCAATAATATAGTCTGAAGAGGTCCTTGGACTATGGGACATCCCACAGAACATTACATTGACACTCTTTGTTGGTGTATTACCAGGCTAACAGATCAGATGAGCAAAGAGCAGTGATCTCATTAAAAGCTGTAGTAAGACACATGAACATCTGCCAAGATTCATGGGTTACCACAACAGGGAAATATTTAGAAGTTCAGTGGTCAGGGAAAACTCGGATCCTGCTCATCCTGGGATGGACATAGCAAATTACCAAAAATATAAGTAGCCACAAAGAAGAAAGAAATCATGTCATTTGAAGAAACATAGATGGAACTGGGAATCATCATGTTAAGTGAAACAAGCCAGACTCAGAAAAACTGGTATTGCATGTTTTCTCTTATACGTGAGAGCTAGGGAACAAAAAGAAAGACAAAATAAAATTAGAAAGGTGACTATGGTAGAAGAAGAAGGGGCCAGGGGAGCAGGGAAAGAAGGGTGCAAGTGTGTAATGAGGCATGGAAATGATTAAGCTACACACATGTGCAAATATGCCACAAAGAGCCCCATTGTACTTCATAATTAATATGCACTAATGAAAAAAACACATTATTTAAAAAATAAGTAGCTTAAAACTACAGAAATCTATTCTTGTTTTTTTTTAAGAGAGAGGGACAGTGAGAGAGAGGGGGCAGAGAGAGAGAGGGAGAGAGAATCAATTTTATTTAGTTTTTCATGTGGCTTTCTTTGCTCTGACACTTCATTGTATAATTGGTGCTGGGGTTTGAACCTGTGTACTCACGCATGCCAAGCAAGCACAGTAACTGCTGAGCCACCACTCCAGCCCCAGAAATCATTTATTAAGACCAGAAAGAAGACAGGATTTTTCCTCCAAAGACTCCCATAAAAATTCTATTACTTATCCATTCTCACTTCTGATGATACCAGGCATTCCTCGATCACCCCAATGCCTGCCTCTGTTCAGGTGTGGTTTTCATTTATCTGTCAGTTAAATCTGTCATCATCTCTTATACTTGTCATTAAATTCAGGGGAAGCCCAGATAAACCAGAATAATCTTTTCATCTTAAAATCCTTAATTTAATTACATCTGCAAAGACCTTTTTTCCATGTAGTGAAATTTTTAATTTGTGGGAATTATGATGTAGATCTATCTTTTTGGGAACCACTACTCAACTTACTATATCATCTAAATTAAAAATAAATTTTCCATCTGTATTAGAATACATGGTTTCATAGGCAGTAGTGAATAGCCTGGCCAATCTGAAAGGATACATTTTCTAATGAGAGAGAGGAGATGTGTAGCAGAGCTCCTTGGAAGGACATCTGGGAGCGGTTACTATGGGCAAAGATCTTGGAAGCATCACAAATTGACACCTGTCAGAGCATCCACCACAAAGAAGGCATTGGAGAACCAGGTAGAGAGAAGAAATCTGCCCATTCATGTCAGCCAGCTCTCCACACAGACCATCGCTGGCACAGGCACATGACCAAATGACCAGGGAGGCAGAGACGGAGAGCCTGCACGGGGACACAACAGCACTGCTCAAGGCCAGACTTAGTATCAGCACCAGGTCAGAAAGAAAGACCAACACCAAGCTTCCATTTTACCCTGCATTTTCCCTCATTCTCCGAGAAATTGGCAGTTCAGGTAATAGATGATACTTTCTTGCCTACTGGGTCTCAGTGCTCCTGTCTAAAAGCTCACTGAAGGTCGGCTCTGCTGGCACAAGAGTCCTTGAAACAACACAAAACAAACAGAAAAGCCAGTGGGCCCTCCTAATAGCAGTGCGGCCAATAACCACAGATGTGATCCTGACCAACGCAGTTGCGAGGCTGCTGTGTGTTAGAACAGCCAACAGCCAACGCACGAGCCCTGACACGAGACAGCTGGAGGCCCAAGCGCCGTTCTCCAGCAGAGTAGGCACGCTGGGTTGGAGCCTCCGCCTCATGCCATGCTGTGCTCGCAGTAGGAGATCATGAGCCAGGAACCACAGGGTGGGTCTGAAGGGCACCCCTCAACGTTGTAAGAGAAAGTTAGAGTCTCCCCATTAGGTTCACATTTCCCACATCCACAAGTTCAAGCCACCATGCACAGAAAATATTAAAAATGGTGTCTGTACTGATCATGCAAAACATTTTCTTGTCATGCTTTTCTAAATAAATACATGTCATATGGTAGTATACCAACAATTTATATAGCACTTACATTGTGGTAGGTTTTATACATAATCTAGAGATGACTTAGAAAATGCCAGAGGGTACGGGAAAGACATGTGCAAATATGGGGCATTTCATATAAGATAATTAAGCATATACGTATTTTGTAATCTGCAAGAAAGGCTGAATACTAAGGAATGACTTTACTTTCAAAGTATTATATATTATCCACACCAATTTAAAAATTGTCATTTTGAGATGCTCACAAACTCAAAAAACATCATCTTCCATATTCTTATTTCTAGACTGCTATTCAAGGAGGTACTTTACAAAGGAGGAGGCGGAAGAAGAAGAAGAAGATGGAGGAGGAGGAAAAGGAGGAATGGGGAGGGGAGGGGAATGGTAGAGACCTAAAATTCCGGGATTCATTAAATTGGGAATTCAACAAAAGAGAGTGAGAGGATCCCCATGTGCTATGGTTTGGATATGAGCAGCTGCCACCCAGAAGTTCATGTGTAAGACAATACAACAAATTTTAGAGGTGCAATGATTGAGTTCTGAGAGTCCTAACCTAATTGCTGTGTTAATCCAGGGATAGGGATTACCTGGGTGGTAACAGCAGGAAGGTAGTGGCTGGAGGAGGTGGGTCTGGGCTGTGCCTTTGTGGTATATATTTTGTCCTGTTGAGCAGAGCTGTCACCCTGCTTCCTGGTGCAATGTTACTAGTTACTCCCCCACTCCAGCACACACACTCTTCTGCCATGATGTCCTCCTTCACCTCAGACCCAGCGCAATGGACGAAGACCTCTGAAACAGTGAGTTCATAATGTTTTCCTCCTCTAATTTTTCTTGTCAAGTCTTCTGGTTACAGCAGGAAAAAGCTGACCAAAACGCCATGTGATGCTGAGGGAGGCCTTGGGTGACAGTAAGGCCCCAGGCCCAGCAAGGGGCCGGCATCCTAGGAGCTGCTGGGAGAAGTCTCCAAGAAGAGGAAGTTTCATGTTACTGAAGATTTCACTTGTGAGGAAGAATTTGGGGTTGAGTTGGTATTGATAGAAGAAGAAAAACATGCATAAGACAAGTTGAAGGAGGATGAAGTTGGGCAACAAAGTTCGCCCAAGAGCAGCAGGTCCCTCGATGATGAAGACGTGGGCTGGAGGGCTGGGAACTGCACACGGAAGAGGCAGGAGACAGGATGGAGAAAAGAGCTCAGCTCTTCCCTTCACATGCATTATTCCTGTTCAAATGTGACTTAGTTGGAAATTGTAAGCCCAGACACTTGGGCAGTGCCAGGAAAACTCTGCCATGCTTGCTTCAGAGGCTTCTTGAGTATCACCTTCCTCCTCTGCTCCGGCGCCTTTATCATTAGCCATATGATGAGCTTCTCTCCAGTCAGTCATCTGACCAAGAAACTGGTCTCAAGGAAAACTTTTTCTGCTGTTCTGACTTCTTGCTTGTGAGGCCGCAAATCCTCCGCTGGGCAGCGTTTGCTCTTCTGCTTCGATGCTGATGAGTGCAGAGGTTGCTTAGCATCGCACTTGGATCATATGCAGAGTTTCCTAACATCCATCTTGCATGCCAACTGCGCCCCAGCTTCAGTCTATTGTCTGACCTTCGTTTTTCCTTCCTCTATAATTTTTCCATTTAAAAATTATTACAATGGCTATATTTCCTCAAATCCCCTTAAATTATTTTGTCTTGGAATGAGGCAAGGCTGAAAACAAGCATAAATAAATGCAGCTTTGAATAGGACTCCACTTGGGTTGCACCTTTCCTAATTGCTGCTCCTGTTTATCCCATACTGACACCCCGTCTTCCCGCTGCAGCATAAATTAACAAACATCATGTAAATGCATTATTTGTAATAAAATTGACTAATGAGCATTAAAAGCCAATTATTTCTATACATCTGCTGGCTGTGGCTGGTAATAATCGTGCATCACTCAGATTTGTGGCTTTGTGTTTGCCTTAGTAAGATTTTAATCACTCATTAATTTATGGATTGCAATATGCATCATGGGTGCCTGCATTCCCCAAACTGCTGCAGACATATAAATCAGAAAGCACGAGAACATGCAAGTGTGACAACAGACTTCCTTTCTAAATTGTGCCTTCTTACCGATGTCTACTAGAGGATCATGGATGGGATCAGACAAAAGCCCATAAAGCACATTGAGTGAAATTGACCTTCCACGTGATGACCACTTCATCATTCTTTTCATGAGAACATACCATGCCTTTCTCCTTTTCTTTTTTATTTGTCAGGACTTCCAGGTAGCCTCACCGCTCTGGAAGCAGAGTGCACGTGGAAGGGTCATGCTTTGACTTTTAGGTAGGAGTGGGTTCATATAGTGTTGCCAATCCTCAGTTGCAAAATCTTAAGCAAGTTACTCAATATCACTAAATCCACACCTTAAAAGGAATATTTTTCATAGCAAAGTTGCACTGTTCTCAGAAATGAGGGTTTTGATGGACAACAGGGCAGTCCCAGGAGTTGTTCTTAGCTATGGCAGGAACAGACTTGGAGAAGATGGGTGGCAGACTCCACTTGCCCCTCTGAATCAGTTCATCTTAACCAGACAAGAAGCCAGGCAGGACACACAGCACACCTGTGCTCCGTGACCCTCCCTGAAAGGTGCACATCTCTGTGGCTGAACAAGAAGGCCTCTTGTCACATGCATACCGGGCACACGAGTCAGGTGAGCCTGGGGCCTGTTTCTTTCCTTTCCACCCCTTGCCCAGTCTGTGCTCAGCTGCCCCTGATCTTGGCATGTCCAGATGCGGAAGCAACAGTGCTGTCAGCAGTGAAGCCATCAAGGCCATGCAGAGAACTAGAGGCCTCAAGCCCACCCTCATGAGAACGAGAAACCACACGGACTGGTTCTCATTTGCAGACGGTAGGATGGGAGAGGAAAGGATTTCTGATAGCAGGCCATGTTAAGAGGATGAGAAAGAGACCCACTTTCAGCAAAGCAGCACAAGGTAAAGGCCACCGTGCACTACACGCATGCTCAAAGCACAGTTAGGATGTGAAGGGGACACTAGGGACACGGGGTGGACAGTGAATGATCCAGGTGAGCACGTAGTCCCCACCTGTCAGTGAAGAACACATACACACAGGTGTCAGTTCCCATGGAGAAACACGAGACAGAGCAGCACAAAGCAACCTGTATGTGTGTGTCTCACACTAAGAAGAGAGGCAGCAATAAAGACCAAGGAAAGGGTGATTCTCAAATTAATCAATAGAAATAGCAGGGGGAAAGCTAGAATCCACCACTTTGTGTTCTCGGTGTAGAAGAAAATAGTGTTGCCATGAAGTGAGATTCAACCGATCCAGGGGGATGGAGGGAAAAATGCATTTAAATAAAAATATAATCTAGAATTAAAATAGACATTGACGGTAAAAACATCCTGAATTAATACTTATCTAGTGGATGATGTAATGCAGGGTTCAGGAGGAATAGATGAAAGGCTAAATCTTGACCATTCTGGCTTTTGTGTTGACTGTGAGCTGAGAATGATTTTTACATTTTTAAATGGTTAATAAGAGCCCAGAAAAGAGGCTGGAGCTGTGGCTTGGCGGTTACGGTGCTTGCCTGGCATGCACAAGTACGAGAGTTCAAACCCCAGAACCACATACATAACAAAATGTCTGAGGAATCACATGAAAAACTAAATGAAAATTACTTTTAAAAAATCCAAAAAAGAATAAAATTTTATGGCATATGAAACTTACATGAAATTAAAATTTCAGTGTCATACCTAAGCTTTATTAGGACACAGGCACCTCTCCCCCTTCATTTACATAGGACCTATGCTGATTTTCTGATACAAAGGCAGAGTATTTTGGACGGAGGTCACAGAACCCACAGGGCCTGTAGCATTTACCATTTGACCTTTGGAGAGAAAATGTGTCAGCTTTTGATGTGGAGGGATAATTAACTAACTTGTGCCATGAGAAGTAGACTTTTTCTTTTCTTTCTCCCTTTCTTTTTGTAAGAGGAAGAGAGAAAGAGAAAACTGATTTTATTTATTAATTTGGTTTTTGTTTGCCTGACACTCAGTTCTGTACACCACATACATGCTGGGGTTCGAACCTGGGTCCTTGCTCATGCGAGGCAAACGCTCTCCCACTGAGCTATTGCTCTGCCCCTTTCTTTTTCTTTTTCCTTTTTTTATTGTGATTTTGTTATTCACCTTAAATAGAGTAGGTTCATTTGCTTTTCTTTCCATTCTTTGTTGCTTCTTCCTTTCCATCTTGTTAATTTTAACTTTTTTTAGTTCTGAGAAATATTAATGTATTTCTGAAAGTCAGCACTGTACAAAAACAAATCCTCAGAGAATCTCTCACTGCTCCACTCCCCTTGCTATCCTATTCCAATCTCCCTACCCTCTCCACATTTTCCCCACCCACCCTGGGAAGGTAAGCAAGATCACTAATTTCTAATTTATCTCTGCATGTGCCACACATGAGGATGTATTTTTACTTGCTTCTTCTTCTTTCTTATGTGATAGATAGCACATTACACATATTCGTCCCTTTATTTTTCTTTTTACCCCAGGAGTCATTTTCAATCAATTTATATCTTTGCATTCCATTTTAAAGCCCCTCAGTACCCCTTAGGTAAGGCGTCCTATGTTTGGACAACGTAGGTTGATTCCAAGATGCTGCAATTAGAAGCAATGCTGCCATGAATGCCTCTTTGCATTTCTATTTCTGTATGCTTTGGAGGACCCTGCTTTTTATTTTATATGTAAAAAAATAAAAGCTCACAGCTGGGGGTGCAGCCCGTTGGTAGAGTATTTACCTAGCATGCAGAGCCCTGGGTTTGACCTCCAGTACCATAGAAAAATGAGAACATGATCTCAGGAAAGTTAAATTTTTGACCAAAGAACTCATCTCTGAAGATGAACAATTTGATTTTGTTCAAATTTTGAACAATTTGACCCAAATAGTATCACAAAAGACATTTGGACAACAGAAAATAAGAGGAAATCCTTCACTAACACAGGATCAGTGACTTAGTCCTAACACGAAGGTGTGCTTTAAGTACCATGTAAGTTCAAAATGATGTGGTACCAAGATAGCATTGATTCATTCAGAAAAGTTCTGTTGAGATACTATCGTGGGTGGGACCTGTTTCATGAACGGATGCAGCATTAAATCATCAGAAAGTAAACGAACAAAGCTCATTTTCACACACTGTGTATTTTAAATGAGAGCAATAATAAAACATGGAACCAAACAGTCATGATATGTTAGAGGAAGATCAAGTTCCATGGAGAAAAGCTCAGCGGAGAAGGTGGAGAGGCAGGGAAACCACTTGTAGCTAGAGGTTGTAATTTTAATTTTGATGAGCAAGAGCATTCCTGAGAGGGTGCGATTTGAAGGAAGAACTGTAATTGGATTACCGTGAGCATCTTGGGGTAAGAAAATTCCAGACAGAGAAAGGGCAAGGAGAGAAGGAGAGAGAGGGACAGAAGCATAGTGAGGGATAACGACAGAGAAGCAGCAGGGACTGGCCTGTGTGGAACTCTCTGACAATTTGAAATGACACTGAATGAGGTGGAAAGGTTTTGGGGGTGACAGCCAGGCTGCCCTGCTGAGATGGAGGCTCATTGACGGGGAAAGACCCTGTGTTCACTGCATGTCTATTGGTAGCCACACAAATAACGTAAGTATGCTTTGGGGGCTTTCAGAAATGCACCTCCTTCTCCCAAAACAGCCAAAAGAAGAAGGGGCAGGTGCTGCAGAGAGCACAGCATTCTGTCTTTCTTTTTGCAGTGTTCAATAGATACATGTGTCTTTATTCTTCTGTCCTGTAGAAGCATAGATAAGAATAATTTAACTAGAAGTCTGCAGTGGGCCACCCACCCTGGTTGCTGGGTCACAGATTACCATGGATTTAGTGGCTGAAAAGAAAGCACAGATTCTGGTCTTGCCTTGTCTGTGGTCAGATGATCAGACACTCGCCCCCCTGGGAGCTCTGCTCAGACAATCAGGGTGTGTAGTGGGACAGGGAGCCCATCTGGGACTTGAAGCCCTCTTCCTAGCTCACTGCTTGTTCAGATTCAGGGTCCTCACGCCTTGGGGACTGAGGCTCTCAGCTTTTCATTCCCCACTCCTTGCCATCCTAGCTCTTTGTTACAAAGCACTTGTGCTTTAAACTCTCACCTGATGAGAGCAGACCCTCCACAGACAGTCCTTCCGGATAGCCTGAACGGCAAGTTCTTAGAGGTTAATCACAGCTTCAGAATCTCAGCACTTTGTTATGTAACTAACGTAATTCTGGGAATGACGCCCTTTCCACGCACATGTCCTTCCCATGCTTGAGGGCAGGAATTATAAATGGATTTTATGGTTCAGATGTAAGTGTCCCCCGCAAAAGCTCATGTGTGAGATAATCAAGATTTTCAGAACTGAAATGACCAGATGATGAAAGGTATAACCAAAGTTGGTGGACTAGCCCACTTAAGACTGAACTGTGATAACTATTGGCAAATATGCTGTGGAGGAAGTGGGTTTCTGAGGGGTGCCTCTGGGGTTTATATTTTTGTCCTTGGTGAATAGAGCTCTCTCTGCTTCCTCCGCCACCTATTCTGAGCTGTTTACCTCTACCATGCCCTTCCGTGATGTTCTGATTCACCGCAGGCCCAGGGCTATGTATTTGACTGACCATGGACCGAAACTCTAACACCCTGAGAGAAAATAAACTTATCTTCCTCTACATTGTTCTTGCCAGCTACTTTGGGCACAATGTTGAAAACGCTGACTAAAACAAAGGGTGTGTTTGATTGTAAGTCACTGAGAATTGTGTCCATCGCACAGGCTCTTCCCTTATTTTGTGGCTCTTTCTGCTGACGTGCTGTCCAGGGGAGCCCATGATTCTGCAGAAGAAGGATGCAAGCAATGGAGGTGTAGAGAGATGCGCTGTCCAGGATGGGAGCAGATCTGGTTAGTTTTGTGACCCTAACTGAATCCCTGCAAGCATATTAGTTTCCCTTATTGGGAGACGATTCTCCATTCATTTCTCAATTTCTAAGTGTGTTGCAAGCAGAATCACTAGAAGATGACTATCTTTTATAGTTCGTATAGCAAGCACCTTAGAAGATAAAGATGCTATCACCCTCTGGAGAGAAGGCAAGTTGGCTTACTGCCAAGTATCAGACAAATTTCCCTCCATGTAAAAATTCACACTTTTTTTGCGGTCTACTCTAAAAGATTTGGATTCCCTGAGCTCTGTTTTTTTTATCTGTTACGGAAATCGTGCAAATCTTCTGTGTGTGCAGTGTCCACACAAGCTCACTTCTGTGTTGCCTCCACAAAAAGTGGGAAACCAGGAGAACCAGTGCCGCCTTGAAGTTCCTGCTGCCTGCTTCGTTGTAAATTTTAAGTTGTTAGTCTCTGAACCAAGAGTCCCATTTCTTCTGCCAAGATCCATGAAACTCAGGCACTAGCCTATTAGCTTGCAAAGATAAAATTTCAGACCCTTCCTACTTCTTAACATTTTCCTAGCATGCTGTGTATGAGGGATTCCCCCAACTTCACCTCCTTAACACCATGATCACAGGCCTGCATCTCCTTTGCAAAGTTTCATAAGTAACCCATCTGCCCCAGAACATGTCCATCACACTTTCTGTATTAACTTTCAGCTTGTATGTATAACAGATACCAGATTCAAAGGCAAACTTTATTTTAAAAAAGGTCCCTTTGAAAATAAGGAATTACATTATACTAATTCTGTTTACAATCCATTATATGGGACCTCTCCAATATTTTATTTTTTCAAGTCAGAATAGTATTTGGAGCAGAGACATTACCAAGCAGCCACCTCAATAAATACTGGGATTGGGTCCCCACAGAAATCACTTAATGGAATTATTAACAAAGAGGGCATAGAGATCTAATTTAGGCATAAATATTCCTCTGGGGTGGGTGGGGTGGTTATGACCTCTCAAGTCCATTCCTTGTATGTTGTTACAAATAAGACTTTTAAAATCACTCTAAGAAATCAATAAAGCAAGAGATTTATGCTGTGAAGGTCATGAATAGTGAATTGCAACTTGTGGCTTGGGAACAAATTTCCAATGACAACATCTTCTAAAGATTCAGGGAGAGCTGCCTCTCAAACAGCTCAGATGTAGTAGGATGAGGTGTGCCACAGCAGCTGTGTCCAAGGCAAGCCTTGCCATGAAGGAGGCGTGACACGGAGGAGACACGAAGAGTTTGAATTAATGTGAATCACAATGTGAGAGAGGAAAACAGTCTATTTTATAAATGATGTCATTTGTTTTTAAAAAGAAAGAGGGGACAGTGAGAGAGAGAGAAAGAGAGAAGCAATTTTTATGTAGTTTTTCACGTGGCTCTGACACTTGTATATGTGGTGCTGGGGTTTGAACTCACGTACTCACGCATGCCAGGTAAGCGCGATAACTGCTGAGCCACCGCTCCAGCCCCAAATGATGTCATTTTAAGCACATAGCTAATTTGAAATTTAAATCTTTTCTGATTTGGTCACCTTAGTTACTCGTATGGATATAGTGTTGTGTATGTGTGCGTGTGTGCACAGAGGTGCACGGATGTGCCAGCCTATTTTGGACATTCTAATTAGGAATATTCACAGCTGTTTTGTATCTGGTCATAGATGGTAAATATTTCCTGCATTATGTCACAATAGACAATCTTTTCTTTTGAATGAGCTCAAGTCGGGAATCACTCCTTCTTGACATTTTACGTGGTGCCTGACACAGGCTAGACACGGAAAGTCATGCTGCAAACTAAATTCCTCACCTGTCACATCAATTTCCTTCTGTAGGAAATAAGGGGACTTGACCACCTAACATCTGTTGTCCTGGGCTCAGGGATTCCAAGAGTGTCTCTGTCAGCGCCTGCTGGCTCTGATGCTGTTACTGCCTGCACATTCTGATGAGAAGGCTTCATTGAGGTCTCCCCCAGAGGACCAATCAAGAAGGCCTTCCAGGGCTGAATGGCCCCTTTGTGACAGTGGCCTGCTCCCTCTTGCCAAGGGGCCTGGGTTTCTGTGGGAAGAAAGGAAGCTCACGCTTTATGGCATGTTTTGCTAATGTGAGAATCAAAGACCTTCCAGGTGTTAATAGCAGCAATGGCGCAGAAAGGCCAGGTCGACCTAACTGGCTCCGGGTCCTGCTAGCTTGGTTACCTCTCTTGGCATCAGCTAACTCTCAGTTCTCTTTCCCCTCTCGGTTGGAGTGAACCTGGGGAGCTGAGGCTGAGTTTCCTGTGGATTAGGATGTAAACCTGATCCTCCTGAACTCCAGATCCCAGGGCTGGAAATCATCTGAAAAGGGGAGGGAAGAAGGTGAGCAACTCTTCAGCCTGTGGAAGCCACAGCTCTCGCCCTATTTAAGAGATGCTGGCTAAGAAAACATGCTTCACAGAGTCTCCTCTGTGAGACAAGAGCCTGTCTCTCCCTTTCCATCCTAACTAATGCTGTCGCCTTCAGCCAGCTGCGCAGGGACATAATGACTGACTCCACCCTGGCCAAGGAATCCCCAAGTTAGACAGTTGTCCCTGCTCGATATGGGCGCTGGAGGCCTGGGAAAAGCCTTTCCTGATTTTCATCTCTAGAACAAACGAGTTCAGTACCCTGCAAAAGCAAACAACATCACCAACAATAACCTTGCCATCACTTCTTTCCATGGACTTCATCTCAAAACGTGGTGTTCCCTCTAAATCCACAGCCTAGAGGTGCGGTGAGTGAAGGCGCCATTGTTCATATTGGCCAAATTGGGACACGAAGGCTCATATAAGATGCATCAAGCAGACTTGACCCAGCTCTTGGATCTCAGACCCTCAGCAGGAGAAGATTTTCCTAAGAAAACCAAGTAACTCAGGCTCCCCCATGATCACAAAGCTGGTGTTATGTGGCACAGGAAGAATGATGTATTTCAAGTGAATTAATTGTATTGTTATGTAGTTTACTAACTGTGTTATTTAACATCTCAAAAGCGCAGTTAATTTCTTTATAAAATGATAGCAAGAATGCTTTTTCATGGAGTTTCTTGAAGATATGAATGTCAAATACAAGCAAAGTACCCACAGGTCCTCAACAAATAGCTGCTTTCTCCTTTTCTGTAAGAGACAAGATCCTTCACTGTCAGGAATTTATTTGCAGATCCCCTAAATGTCAGGGAAAGAGAAAATATATGAAAAGGAACAGGAGAAGCATGAGGTTACATGTTCAAGAGGTGCCATGGTCAGGAACGCTCATGACCTGGTTTCAGCCCCGTTGCCGCACAGGTCCGATGGTCCTCTTTTTACGTAAGTCAGTGTCCCTTGGCTGTCACGTCAATCTGCGGCTCCATGTTGCAGCCTCACTTGATAGCAGATAGGGCCTCAGACACCCAAAGGTTTGCTGATTGTTGCTACAGAGGCTCGGAACAGTATGGCACACCAGGAGAACCTAGGATAAGTTCTTATTCTTCTTCAGGTCAGTGGAAGCTGGAGCTCTGGTGCTTAGGAACTTCCTCTGACCCGGAGACCTTCAGTCCCCAGCTGCCAAGTGCTCCTCTCCCTCCTCGCAGCAGAAGGCCCTCAAGGGTTAATGCTTGTTCTTTACGAAGCCACAGGGTTGTACACAGGGACCCTTGAGATGCAGGAGCACACCCACTAAATGGCACTGAGGGTCAGGTTGTCACAACCTGAAGCAAGAGATATGGAGGACACAATTTCTTCATATCCAACTTCTCAGCCTTGGTCAACTATTTTCCGGTGAGCTTCACATCAAGGATATTGCACACTGTCCTCTTTATTGACCGTTTAGTTTAAGCAGAGGCAGAGTCACATCCTACCTAACAAGTTCCTGACTCAGTCACGTGTACCTGGTTAACTTGTTGTTTTGTACAAGTGATTTGTACTGAAGCGTACCTCCACTCTAGTGAGCCTATGGGATCAGGAAGACACGCGAGATCAACTACATGATTTCTGAGGTCCAGTATAAATGCAGAAGCCCTTGTTCAAAAACTATGAGAATTTTAAGACAGGGACAACAGAAGATTAAACCAGGGGCTGGAGCGGTGGCTTAGCAGTTATAGTGCTTGCCTGGCATGCACTAGGACCGAGGTTCAAACACTACATACACAACTAAGTGTTGGAGCAATGAAAACCAGATGAAAAATTAAATAAATTGATTCTCTCTCTCTCTCTCTCTCTCTCTCTCATTGTGCCTCTTAAAAAAAAAGAGGGGAGGACATTGTACAAGATTTCAATGGGAAATCATCAAAGATTGTCAAATCTGAGCATCTTCCACAGGTGCTTTAAAATATGCATTCGAAGCTAATGAAACAGGGATGCCTCAATGCAATGGGCCAGCAGGCTGGAGAACACACTTGCTTGTGCACCACTCACCCATGGCACAGTTTAATGAGGGTCTACCATGCATGCTACGTGAGGCCAGGAATGCAAAGATTTAAAAAGGTTGCTTTTTATTGCCATGCCCCAGCATAGCACACAGTCTTCTGTAAAAAGGCATTTAGAGAAAAAGTTAAGTACAGCATGCTTAGACCCCCTGACTGACACTCTGCCTAGTACACAGCAGGACTTTGAAAAGACAAAGATACCACAGGCAGCTCTCCACCAGATACACCCTTTCTTTCAACAAGAGGGATGCAGAATCTGGCACCTAAGGTGGAGCAGGTGGGAGTGGTAACATTTTAAATCTGCAAGATAACATATTGGCAAGGCACAAGCCAGCCTGGGTTCTCAGCGGGCCAGCTGTGTTGGTCTCCAGGTGAGTTAGCTCAGTATATGAGCATCTTTGATGTGCCTGCAGTGACCCTATCATGTAGCCCAGACTTTCAATTCCGGAAGGTCAGTACTTCTCTCTCCAATTTATGTATGAAGAAACTGAAGCTACAAGAAACTGCACGCCCTTCCCAAGAAGGTGCTCGGCAGTAGACCTGCAGGCTCCAGCTGTTTGCACCGTGCACAGCTGGGGCCTCCACATCTTCATCTGTAAAATGAAAACTAAACCCCTTTGCAAGGTACGGCAAGGAGTGTTGAAAGTCACATGTGGTGGAAGATATAAAGCCACCCAGAGAGCTGCGAAAAGCTGCACAGGAAGAGACAGTGACTATTACCACTTTTCAACAAATAAAAAGGCACAGTTTATGCCCAAAAAGCACTATGAAATGCAAGAGATATATATGTTATTCTGCATTATTTACCAAGTTGTGTGACAATTATTTCACACTTATTATCTGATTATAAAAATTATATATGCTTATTGTGTAAAATACAGATAACACAGACAAAAAATAAGAGGAAATACACCTGTAATCCCAGGCCCTAGTGATAAATATGTGTATCCTGTGTTTTCTGTGTGTGGGTCTCTAAAGTGTGTGGTCAAGAAAAAGCTACACAACACATGCACACACATACTGTTTGCACCTATTCCTAATGATTAACACTAGCTCATCCATTCAGCAGAGGGGGGATTTTACTTTTTCTGGCATGTGCTAGGTCCTGGGAGAATAAGAGAGCAATAACAAAAGCCAGCAGGCAGGTAGATGCGGACAAAGCAATCATAAGAGTAATCGTATCAGATTCGGTGCAGGTAACAAAAAACTGCTAAGGAAGAATACGGAGACTAAGCGAGAGGATGCAGAGGAGTTCTTGGGATGCGATGGGGGAGGGAGTCAGGGAGCAGCCTACGCACAGGGACAAGAAAGAGCCCGGTGCCCATATATACAAGGAGCCAAAGCTAAAATCACTATGGCTGGAGCACAAGAACCAGTGGAATGAGGGCCCTCATAAGGATCTTCCCAGCTCAGATAAGCTTCATATGAAATGTTGGGGATGTCTGGGACTGATCTTAAATAAAAGAAAACCCCAGAACATAGGGGGACGGGTCATAGACAATCAGGCTTCCTCTAGGCTTACACCCTGGGAGGCTCCCTCCTCCTAAGGAGGGATTGGACCCAGCCTCTGCAGGGCTGTTTATCATGATCACCATTTCTTTGTCCCATAGTCAGAAAATGTTGCCTAAAGCTATCGCACTGAAGGGAAATCTTTATGTTCCGTTCTCTGATGTATCTATGTGAGTCTCTGGTTCTGCTGGAGCTTCCCCCATCCCTTCAAACCTCAACTTTATGGATTTGCTGTTTTTCTAACAATATGGAGCATCATGGCTTGGGTCTTAAGTGTTCTCAAAAGCCTGAACCCTGAAGGCTGATCGCCAGCCTGAGGTGCTATAAGGTGGTGGCATCTTTAAGAGGAGGGCCTGGAGCAGGGTGTGGGGACCCCGTTTCCTCTTCTTCCTCTTTCTCTGCTTTGCTGCTGCCCTGAGGTCAGCAGGTTTCCTGCCTTGATCTGCTACCTCACCACAGGTCCAAAAGCAGTGTGGGCACTGTCATGGGCTGAAACCTCTGATGAGCACCCAAATAAAGCTTCCCTCTGTATAAGTAGGTTTCCTTAGGCATTTTGTCACAGCAACGGAAAGCTGACTTTGTCACTATGCAGCCTTCACATGGGGGCCTGGCCTGAAAGGAAAGCCACAGCTCACCACCTCCTTGCTGTCACAAGGTTCTGTCTCGGGTTCTCAAAGGAAGATGGGACTGTGTCCAGGACACTGGCACCAGGTGCTCAGGGATGGAGCTCTGGCTCTGCCACTTAGTGAGTGACTTGGGGCATGCTTCACCCCCTGGAGGCTGTTTCCTCACTGGTACGAAGTGGGTGGATGCTGTGGTGATTACCAAGGTGGGCAGGGATGCAGCAGTGCCCAGCACTGGGGAGGTGTCAATAGCAGGGGTTGTCATAACTAAGCCCAGACTTGCTGGCTGCATGGGAGTTGGAATCCTCTCTGCAGGCATTTCCTGACCCATCTGCCTGGTGGCTGGGTTTCTGATTTGGGTAATTGGTGTTTTCATTCTTTTTACGCGCTCTAAGGTGATTTTTCCCTTTATAGAAAGGTCCTTGATAAATGATTAATTAAAACCCCATAAAATATGACTTTTTGGAGCCAATTATTATTCAGCTAGAAAACTGGAAAAGTTCACGCTGTGTTCTGTTGGATCACAGCACACATGGAATCCACTAGTCTATTTATCAAGTCTCAAAGCACCTCATTTTCTCATCCACCATGTTCTTGGACCCTGGTGGGCACTGGGATGACGGCAGAGGGGGAAGGAATCTAACTAACCCGCGGGGCTTACTAAATTAAGACAGATACCCTTGGTATGTTCCCATTGTATAGAGAAGGAATCTGAGGCTCAGATTTCTATGTGTAATTGATAAGGCTGTGTGGCTAGGAAATGCTGGAGCTGGGACGTGAAGCCAGGTGCCTTTGGTTCCAAAAGCGACGAGTCTCTGAACTTCCTCATATGCTGTTTCAAAAAGGAAGGGAAAGGACGTTTTTCCCTGGAAAGTCTCAGTTCTGCTAAACGACAGAGCTCAAGCTGAGCGAAGGCTGTAAGTAGGCCAAGCTCTCTGAGCTTTGGGTCCTATGCAGAGGCTCTGAGGTGTGTGGCTGCCTCGTGGGTGGTGCATTTTCTGCAAGGCAAGCAAGTGTGGGCAGGTAGAGCATTGGAGCTTGGGGAAGGTGGCAGTGCTGGTGGCCTGGGAAGGGGCAGATTCTAGATCCAAGCCCCTGAACAAGATACTCAAAATGTCTTAACAGAGCCGAAGTCCAAATTCAAAGGTATATTGTTTGATTTTTGTGATGCTAGGGATTGAACACAGGGTCTCATGCATGCTAGGCACATGCTGTGCTCTGAGTCCCCAAATTCAAAGTTTCAAAAGTAGATTTCAATGATCTTTAGCTCCCACTAAGAAGGAGGTGATCCCCATGAAAACTGAAGTCTCACATCACTGGTTCTCTCCCCAACCCGAACATTCAAATGATTGGGAGCAATTTTAACAGATACTGATGCCTGGGATTTACACCCAAAAACCTTTATTTCATGGTCTGTAAATTTCATACTTTTTTTTTAAGAGAAAGGGACAATGACAGAGAGAGAAAGAGAATCAAATTTGTTTAGTTTTTCATGGCTTTTGTTGCTCTAATTCTTCGTTGTGCGTGTGGTGCTGGGTTTCAAACCCACGCCCTGCTCATGCCAATCAATTGCTATACCCACTGAGCCACCACCCAGCCCCTGTAAATTTCATACTTACTAAGCATTTTTTTTTAAATCTCCACAGATTTAACATGCAGGCAAGCTTAACCACAGATGTGGAAAACTCTCTTATCTTCCGCGGACCTCATTTGAACAATTTGAAAGATGAGTCCTATGGTGCCACCTTCTTCCTCTTTTCCTCTCTCAATGTCAACAACTGTTCCCACCCCACATCCAGACTGATCATGTCATGTCCTCTTCCCTTGGCCTCTCAGGCCCTGTTAATTCAACTGGGGACCAACTCCTTGGATTTTCTAATTCAGATAACATTTTCAGTTTTTAAAAAGGGATATCAATGGACTAACAACAAGGTTACAGGGCATAGATGGATTTTTTTGAGGGCCTCCCAGGGGGCCTGCATAGGAGAGTCAGCATTGTTACTATGGAGAAGCCAAATATACTTTCCATTCCTTGGACAACAACCTCTGATCCTAAGTAGAAACCCATGCTTGAGTTTTTAAATTATTTTAATTTTGTAGGTAAAAAATTAGCTTTTCTTTGGAAGTAAAATAACTTTACACATCGAAGGTGACCATGTAATTTCAAAGCTCCAAAGGGACCCTTCAAGGAGATAGTTACTCCTGGATCCCAGGATTTGCAGTCCACTAGTAACCAACTATCCACTCACTCCCCCATGTGCCACAGACTCCAGCCCTCAAAGACCTGCCTTCAGGCCAGGTGGCAGGGACCCAGAGTCAGTTACCAGACAGTGAGGTATGCAGTGTGAGAGCCCAGAGTATGCTTCCATCGCTCAACCTGGAGCAGGTGTTGCCCAGGAAGGCTTCTGGTAGGAGTCAAGGACTAAACTGAGTCTTTCAGGGCATAGCAGAGCACCAGAGAAAGGTACCAGAGACAGGGGGACCATGGAGAGAAAGAGATATGGTGTGGAACATCTGGGAAGATCCCTAAACCAGACCAGAGCCCTAGATAGTTCTCACTCAACACAGTATTGATCAAGTTCTCTGTCTGCAAGTAAGTAGATGGATACCCCCACCCCACTTGGTCACTGCTTCACCCGGCTGTAAGAAGAGGGATGATCTTTTCTCTTCCCAATTTCCCATGACTCTTCCCAGCCACTGCCCTTTGCAGAGCTCAGCAGAACAGTTACATCTGCCTGGCGATTTATTTCTCCCTTTAATGGTTTGTCAGATGACACCTCTCCCTCTGCCCACACTAGCTTGCAGCAGGGGCCAAAGGAAATGAATGTAAGCCTTGTTCCTCCAGCCAGAGGAGCACAAGTGTGTTCTGCTCAGTGTGTGAGACCTCCACCTGGCCTTGCCGTCACACTGGGCAACATGCTTGGTTCAACTTGTGACAGAGTGTCAGCCAAAGAACACCCAACTGCGTCCTGTTAGGTTGACTCTGGGCAGAGGCCAATGTGTAAACTCGCCTTCCGCTCGGCCAAGGTCATCAGGCCTTGGTTATGGTTCCCCAAGAGTGGATGGAAGGGTCTTCAGCAGTATTTTTCTTTGATTTCCTGCTTTTTCTTTCGTCTGGAAGACAGTTTAACAAAATTTGTTCAGAATCCAAAAACAACAGCCTCCACTGGCTGACACAAGGTGGGTCTTCACTCCTGGCTCTGCTGTCACTTACAGAGCTGTGCTAAATCCTGCTTGTGCTTATGGCTTTTCCTGCCTGAGGTCCCAGGGAGGACTCACACACCACCGCTCCCTGGGTACAGCTTTGCGGCTGCTTCATGACTTGTTCCCTGGCTCTTAGCAGAAAGGCAGAAAGCCAGCTTTAACTGAGCACCTACTTATGTCCATCTCCTTCGATGAAGCCAATGTTCCCATCCATCATGTCAGAGAAGTATCATTGTTATCCCATTACTCCCACTTTACATATGGAAAATCATCAGTTCTGCCTTTCAGCCTGATCTGTGTGGCCTTGCTACATGTTTTATCTGAAATAGAAAACAGGCCTGCAGCTTCCTCTGCTGCTGGAGGGCCCTGCAGTCAAGGAGAGCGGCTTTAAACAAGGGCAGACCCACAGCACATGAGGAATATGCAGTAATGGCAAAAATAAAACAGCAATTGGTTCTCTTTTTTTAGCAATAGTTTTTAAGCATACTGGCAAAGACATTCTTTTACTCTGCAGATAAATCTGTTAGAATACAGGAAAAAAAGAAGGAAACAACACAAACAGCTTTCTCTATGATAGAGGTGCCACTTACCAAATTTCTAACTCCCAGTGTCTGAGAATGTGAGTATAATTGGAGATAGGAACTTTAAAGAAGTAATTAAGGTAAAATGAGGTCATTAGTGTTGGCCCTAATCCCAGGACCGGGGTTCTTTTAAGAAGAGGAAATTTAGACAGACAAAGGAAAGGAAATTTGGACACACAAAGAGACACCAGAGAAGTGTACGCACAGAGGAAAGACCATGTGAGGACAGAGCCGCAAGACAGACGCCCGCAAGCTGAGCAGAGAGGTCTCGGGAAAAATCAACCTGGCTGACACCTTGAACTTGGACTTTTAGACTTCAGAACTGTGAGAAAATAAATGTCTGCTCTATTAAGCATCCCATCTGTGGTATTTTGCTATGGGAGTCCTAGCAAACTTAATACACCCCCATCTAAATCCTCTCTCTACCCCAAGTGGAAGTAATTTTCTATCCATCAGCTGCTCATATTATTGCACTTGCAAATGCTTGCCTCTTTTCCTAGAAAGGAGATCATTTAATAGCTGTGAATAGAACAGACCTCGGGGAAGTAGGAAGCATTCCTTTGGAAGGACAGGAGCACTTTGTTATGATGATTTATGCTCAGATACATATGATTTTTAGAAGGCCACTCCACCAAGACAGAGTTTCCCTTTTCTTTTTGTCTTTTTCTCTGTTCTTGTTTATGATGATGTTTCTAGCTAGATGATTTTCACCTAAGTTTTCACACATGCAGTTAGAAATGACCACACCAGACCCTGAAACCTGTGGTAGACATTGAGTTGTGATGGAGTTTACAAAAAACACTTAGCAGAGAGCAGGGATTCATAGCAGTGTTGACTTAATGCTGATTGGTTTCTCGTTTTTATCCTATTGCCTTTCAGAAAGTCTCTGAGTGAAGGGAATTTTAACTACCATCAAGCTCATGAATTAGTTTGTACAGCTGCCATAACAAAGCACCACAGGCTAGGTGACTTCAATTTTAGAAATTCATCCTATCTCAGTTCTAGAATCCAGACGTCCTAGATCAAGGAGTCTGCAAGGTTGGTGGCTTCTGATTCTCTCCACGTCTCAGCTTTGGTTGGTGTGCTGACCATCTTTGGTGACTCTTGGTCTATAGAAGCCTCATCTCAGTCTCTGTCTCCACATTTCTGTGACATTCTCTCTGTGTGCATCTCTGTTCTCACCTTTCCCCTTGTTAATAAATAAATAAATAACCACACCAAATTAGTGTTCATTTATAGACCTCATCTCAACTAATTACATTGGAAAGGAAACTCCCCCCATAACAAAGCCTTATTCTGAAGGACCAACCAGGCGAGTAAGGACTTCAGTGTATCAAATAAGGGAAGTAGGGGGATGCAATTTGAACACTAACACTTGTTTTCCAGTTGATGCTAGAATCCCATTCACAACCTTCCTGGTCTTTGGGCCAATTGATGAAAAATTATCACATTCCCCTGCATTCCTTTCTGTCTGTGAATATCTTGCAAATTACTGCTTCTTCCCACATGATTTCAACACTCATGAACACTAACGCATCAATTTTATTTTCCTTCTGATTCATCTAAATAATTTGAAGGAAATTTCTCTAGGCTGAAGAGACTAGGCTGCTTGGTGTCCCCCATCATAGTTCTGCTCAACCTTGCCTGCTCACTGGATCATGTAGGAAGTTTGGAAGGAAGGCTAACGTGCCTGCAGACCAATTATACGTATTTCCAAGAAAGAAACCAAAGTCTTGGTGTACTTGGGAAACCCCGCAACATGATTTCAGTATATAGCCAAAGCTGAGAACACGGGCCTACCGAGATGCCAGGAGCTTGTCTCTTCTTTAGAGTTGAGGAACCTGACATGTCCTGAGGCCTCTAGATAGATGCAAACACCTATGTCCCACTGGCGTCCTAATACCAAAGGCTGGGAAAACCCAAACTGAGCTTGTGTCAAATATTTCTTCCCTTAGTTTTGGTTTTAAACACATATCTGTAAGAGGCAGTGTGAACCATCTGGTTTTAATTCAGTGACACTCAAGTCATCATTGGAATGCCACTTTGTAAAAGGTTTGTTGATGCCCCAGGATTCCAGTTGAAAAGACCTGGTTGCTCAACCAGAAGGTGAGGGGGTGGAGGGGAGTCAGAGTTGAAACCTCCAAGGACCCTGCCAATTTCCAAACATGTACTCATGAGTATGAAACCATGGAGTTTAGGATTGGGATGTGCTGAGAAATGCATTTGGGGAAGGAATAGGGCATGAGGCAGTGAGCGATCTATGAATTGAAACTGACTGGATTCCTCTGTCCTGTTCCTATTGGTGTCTCCTAATAGATATCTCTTGCTCTCTTTCTCCTCTCTCTCTCTCTCTCTCTCTCTCTGTCTCTCTCTCTCTCTGTGTGTGTCTATCTTTCTCTTGAAAGACATGAAATCTTTAATTCATTCATTTGCCAAACTTACCTTAATTTGTACCTGGTGAATCTTTAAGAAAACACACAGAAATGTCTAGTTATGAGAAATTCTGAAATAAAAACAGCTCAACTCACAAATAGTTCTGAAGGGTCCAGATATGTTGATGAAGATCATGATAAAATTTTGTACCTAGCATATAAGAAAACATCTAATGCAGATCCTTTGTAGTACAGACAGAAAGACCAAAACTGAGTGACCTAGATGGTGATTAACTCAAGATCATCACAGAGCTGTTTCCATATCCAGGGCACAGACAAGGTCTTTTGCCTCCAAGACTAGTGTTTATCCAAATCCCATCCTGCTAGAAAATGCCATAAGTACTGTTGAAATGTGAGCATGATGCATTCTCTTTTGCTCCTGGGGAGTCAGTCTGTAGCACGCCTTGCATTTGACTTCAAGAAGCTTCTCTGGGTTTGCTGGATTGTCAGAAGGCAGAAGACAAGTCCTGTCCAAAAGCAGAAAATGATTGCGGAGGACAACGAGCTCAATATGGCTTGAGAAAATGGTAAGACCAGGATGAGGGGTTTCATTAGAGCCTGTCTTAAGTTTAGGCAAGAAGGGAAGATGTTGTCAGGCAAGGGACTGAGTGACAGGGTCAGCTTGGCATTGTGAGTGGCATCATGGAGCCTTGGTTTCCAACCTTGGCTATCCATCAGAATGACCCAAGAAGATCTTAAAACCAACATGGAAGCCCAGACTCCACTCTTCCTTCTCTGCCTCTGTAGTTCTAATTGATGTACAAAGGGACCCAGACATTGTTATTTTCTTAAGATTTTCCTCATGTCATGTTCAAAAGTTTGGGGAAAAAATAAAGAGGGCAGGAGGTGAACTGGCTCAAAGGTAGTAAGAATGGCAGCAGAGAAGGCCTTAAGGAGAGACATCCAAGAGTGATTTAAAGGGACTGATTGGGTAGGGGAGGAGAGAAGAGGAAGCTTCTGATCCTGGTGGCTTGGCAGGTGATGGGTCTTTGCGTTGGGAGACACCTTAGGATTTAAGGCTGGTTAGATGGGGGAAATGAGGAATTCGCCTTTGGATCTACCTGTCGATGAAGAAGCCAGGCAGGCTACAGCACTGGATTATACTAAGGGCACTGGAGTTCAGCATGCAGCCCTGTGGTGGGGATGGCTGCATGTTAATCTTTCTGTCCCTAATCCGTAATGAAGGTGAGAAATGAATCCAGGATCAGGGCAGCCACCACGTGTCTGCAAGCCCTGGAATGAAGAGCATGTTCACCAGCGCTCCTACCTCACTTGCTCATGGTCATATGGTGGCCCTGGGACATTCCACGTCTCATTCTAAAGTTAGCTTTGATGTGAGACACCATGGGGTGCTGGGAACATGCTGTTTTCAATGAGCAAAGGCCTGTCCTGTCCTAGAGACACTGCGGATGTGACAGGGTGGGGGAGGAAGGCCAGTGGGGAAAGGGGATGTAGGGAGTGGCTGTGATAGCCTCCCATTGTGTAGGTGGCTGTGAAAGGGGAGGACATAGACATGGAAGCCGGGAAGCCTCAGATACTGCTCTCACCCAAGAGTTAAGCAAACACGTCAGCCTGACATCATGCCCTAGTTATCACCAATCAGAGCTGACACCAGACCAACGAGGGCCTCCCAGGGCTCTGAGTAGCCTCCTGTGCTCTGCTAAGAAAAGCTGTCCTACCGCTATGTCCTGGAGTGTTGATCCTACTTCTTTTTCAAGTAAATTTAAAGTTGCTGGCTTAATATCCAGATCTTTGAACCATTTTGACTTAATTTGTGTGCAGGGCTAAAGGTAAGGATCCAGCTTCAGTTGTCTACACATGGGTGTCCAAATTGTCCAATACCATTTGTTAAACAGGTAAGCTATCATTCTTCCACACTGTTTTTTCCCCCTTTATCAAATATCAGATAGTTAAAGGTATGGGGGTTCATCTCAGAATCCTCTATTCTATTCCATTGGTCTCAGTTCTGTTTTAATACCAATATCATGCTGTTTTTGTTACTATGGCCCTGTAGTATAATTTCAGGTCAGACATTGAGATACCACTGCCTTCCTTAACAAAACTCCCATGGCACAAGCAGCAAAGTCAAGAATAAATGAATGGGATGCAATTAAATTAAAAAGCTTTTGCACAACTAAAGGAATAGTCAAAAATGTCAAGAGAGAACCTACAGAATGGGAGAAAATTTTTGCCTGCTACACCTCGGACATAGGACCAATATCCAGAATATACAAAGAACTCAAAAAACTAAACACCAAAATCACAAATAACCCAATAAATAAATGAGCTGCGGATCTGAAAAGAAACTTCTCACTAGAGGAAGTCCAGAAAGGCCATAAATATATGATAAAATGCTCTACATCGACAACAATAAGAGAAATGCAAATCAAAACTTTAATAAGAATCCCCCTCACTCATGTTAGAGTGGCAAAAATGAAGAATATGAACAACAACAGGTGCTGGAGGGGCTGTGGGAAAAGAGGAACACAGTCACATTGCTGGTGGGACTGCAAACTGGTTCAGCCACTCTGGAAAGCAGTGTGGAGAATCCTCAACAAACTAGGGCTGGAACCACCTTATGACCCAGCTATATCCCACTCCTGGATATTTTCCCAAAAGAATTAGAATCAGCATATTATAGAGATACAGCTTCATCAGTGTTTATAACAGCTCAATTTACTATAGTTAGATTATGGAACCAACCCAGATGCCCCTCTCTTGACAAGTGGATTCAAAAACTTTGGTACATATATACAATGGAAAACTACTCGGCCATTAGAGAAGATGATATTATGGCTTTTGCAGCCAAACGGATGGAGATGGAAAAAATTATGCTAAGTGAAGTATCCCAGTCTCAGAGACTCAGGACCAAATGTTTTTTCTCATTTGTGGAAGCTAGAAAAAACCAGAAACAGTATGTTAGATGGCTAAGCTGATAATAACCTCAACATGTATGAATTTTTACACAAACAGGGGAAACCTTGCCTAGGATACCTGGAGAAGTAGGGAGTGGGGCAGGGAGGAAGGAGGGACTAGGAAGGATATCTAGGAGACTGAAGGGAGGGAGTATGGGGTAATCAACACAGAAGGAGATCTCGGACCTCCATGAGAAGTCCATTTAACACAGGGTTTTATTTGAGGGAAACAGAACCATAGAGAACCCAAGGTGGGAAACCACGGAATGGCATCAGCCTTGGCTAACTATGTGAATATACATTTGTTTTAGATTGTTTTATAATGATTCCCCCTCGATTCCAAGTTCATATTCAATTAATTTAAAAAAATGAAAAGCTGTCCTGATTGTCATGGGGCATGTGGCCCTGGACAAGAATAGGGAAACTGGCTTGGGCTACTTCTGAATCACGGGCAGACGATGCCTGCCTGCCTGTCCCTCAGGAAGCAGAGCGGACACTTATGCGGAAAGATGCAAGGATTTGCAATTCTGTTTCCCTGTGCATGGCTGCAGGAGTCCCATGCCACTGATGGAGACCGACCTCCTCGCTTCCCAAGTGGAAGTTCGTAAAAAGGCTTCTCGCAAACAAGGACTTCTCCTAGAGCATGGCTCCCTCTGGAAGCTGCAGCAGATCTGACGCTCAGGTGGTGACACATAGGCACCATCTGACATGAATTTCCCTGTTTGACCCCCATAGAAACTTAGGGCTTTGTAACCTACCCTGACTAGATGGTGCAACCACATCTGCGGAAGTGACGGGGCTTCAGGCTGCCAAGGTCAAGGGTCTGGCCCTTGCACCAGTCCCCTGACTATTCTCTGTTTCGTCCCTCTTCTGTCAAGATGTGGACATATCTGCAGCCTGAGGCATTTTCAGGACTAGGAGGGCAGCCATGAGTTACCTTGAAATTACTGAAGCAAGTGTATGGAATGGGCTATCAGGGTGTGTGAACAGTGTTATGCCAATGCCAGGAACCCCAAATTCAAGTTTGAGCTTTGCCATGACCACAGAGTGCACACTGTACCCTTGGAATTGCAATTTTTCTTGGACATAGTAGGGATACTAATATGTAAATTGTTTTCTAGATTGGATGATAAGGTTATTCCCATTTCTGTAAACTTGCTCTTTTGACTACATAAGGAGGGAGCTCTCAGCACTGGACACCAGCCAGGAGACAGGCATGGCCTCTACATGGGCTTCCACAAGATGCTCTTATGCTTTAAGCAATCTGACCCATCAGGAGCAAACTCTACTGTGGCAATGCATCAGCCTATCAACTAACACAATGGGAAAATAAGATCACCCTTTTAGCATTGAGCCTTAACAATAAGGTGTGTGCTTTTCCACGCAGTTACTCCTTGAGCAGAAATAATAAAAAGTGGCCCACGACGATCCGATCCAAGTCCATCAGTGACACATACAGACCTTGGCAAGGCAGAGAAAGGCACCTGGTAATTCATTTTAGACCAATATTTATTTTCTTCTGATCAAGTCAAATAAAAACTGTGACTCCTGAATCTGAATGCCCTCCCACCCTAGGTTTTCTCACATGGCTCAGTTGTTTAATTTATAGCATCATTTTCCTTACATCTCCATATTTCAAGTAAAGCTGGTCTAGGCATTTTTCAATAAGAGGTATATTCAGAGATGGGACAACGCTGACTTGATCTTGAAAGGTACGTGGTTTTAAAAATCAGACTTCTTTGAATCGGGTCGGGGGATTTGGAGCAGAGGTCCTCCCTCTCCCACCGGAATCACAACACAGGGACTCTGAAAGCAATAAGCTGTGCGCTCCGGAGAACAACGAACAACGCTCTCCTTGTCGATTGCTTTGCATAGCTGGGCTCTCTGCACTGCGCGTGCCCTGGTGAGGAGGGTGAGCCCCTCTTGGAAATGCGACTGCTCACTCCAGCGCTTCTGCAGCCACTGCAGACCCCGCTCCTTCCCATCCTGTTGGGGAGACTAATTGGATGCAACTGGATCTTTCCAGCCCTCTGGGCCTGGATTTGCTGGGCTGCGAGGTGTGAGAAAAGCGGTTCCCACTGCGTTCTGTCTGAGCCGGAACGCCATGGCAGACCCCCGAGATAACGATTAAGAATATAAAGTCACCGTGTGTGCTCCCAGCTGCCAAACCCAGCTTCACAAAGCTGAGGTCATCCTCTACGAATGCCTGCAGACTGAATTTAGCTCCATTTTGAAACATTGGGAATAAAAATTAATAATGTTAATGATTTATAGTGTCACTTACTTCCCGAAGATTTTCATTCACATTATCATTTAGTTAACATTAATTTTGTTCTGAAAACAAGATGTTTTAGAATAGGACACAGAAAAGGCTAGGTAGCATTGTGAGAACACAATTCAGGTTCAAAATCCACCACTATGATTGATCAGCGTGAGACATTGGGCAGGTTTCTCAAACTATGCCTGAAACTCTGTTTTCTCAGGTTACAAATGAACATATGAATAATCAGACTTAGGACTAAAGCAAGGGATGGTAACTGGTGTCATCGGAGGGTAATAAAATTGGACATTTTCATATATTTATCTTTTTTCCCCTTGATCTTCCACTCCTTTATTAAAGACCAGACGATAAATATCTACAAGAGCGTATTTCTTTCCAAAAGCTTCCTCCAAGAAGAACAAATACTTATTCTTGTGGGAAGGTAATTCTTGGAGCACATTTGGGTTCCAAATAAGAACTGCTATGTCTTGCTTATGAAACATGTGAATTTGTAAGACATAATTGTCTAATCACATCATTTGTTTTAATTTATTTTTATCACCATTCATAAGTTGTTCCAATCATGAAATTGCCTTGACTTTGAATAATTTTTGGTTCTTTATAAAAATCAAATCCATCTAAAAGTCCAAAGCTTTGACACCCGTAGGAAATCACAATCTGTTCCTTCCTGCCTCGGATCAGTCCCTTACACATTGTGATGTGTGATGGGGCAAAGGTTTCACCTTCCACAAGGGGCTGGTCTACCAGAGAGAGAACCTGCCCTGATTGGATGACCAATGTATGCCACACTGTGTGCTCGGTGCATCTCATGCATGTCTGATTTCATTTTCATAATAGTATTGCAAGATAGAAAAAAAAATGTCATCTCTATTCTAAAGAGTAGTCACTGAAACTTGGGTATTTCAAATTTGCTTTCACCTACCTGATCAAGGGGGAGCTATAATTAGACTCCGATTCTCTCTGAGTCCAAAGTCGGTTTCTTCTCTGCCGTACCAGCCTTGTCCTCCACCCGCTTGGCATGCACCCAAAGAAGCAGCCTGGTGGCCCTGTCATCACACCTCCAATTGCTTGCTTCTTCCACACAACTTGTTGAGCCCTTCCTTCGAATGTGGCTTTAAATCGACCTGTGAGAGATCCAGGTCATTATGAGACACCTCGATTTCTCCAGTTGCAAATCTCCAAAGTGTTCCACTTCCTCAGTGGCTCCAACAACATACCACAATGGTGTCACATGTGTAATGGTTGGTAGAACTTAATGTGACACAAAAGTAATTCTTTATATGCCCCCAATCAATAATGCCTTGTCCTTGGAACATCACAGTAGTATTTTAGCTGGATTCAGATAAACTCAAAAGGAAACTGGAACTAGTCCTTCCTGTCACCTGTCATCCCCAATGCATCCATGGGCATGTGATTTGGAAAAGTTGAAACAAAATCAAATATATTTTGAATCATATTTTCTCCTTTGTAAAATTTGGCAATAGATAGGTGACCCCTGACTTGAAATGGTTGGATTTAGGGTATTTTGCATTATGATAATGTGAAAGCAATACACATTCAGTAGAAACCACATGTCAGATTTTAAATTTGGATCTTCCCCAGGGTCAGTGATTTACAGTATGGTATTCTGTTATGATGCTAGGCTGCCAGGCTCCAATCAGCCACATGGTCATCAAGGAAAGCAAAGCAAATGCTGTGTCGTGTGGCTAAGCTGTGGTCTTCAGGAGGTATGGTAGATTACATGTCCTTTCAGTTTAGGATATTTTCAGTTTATAATGACATTGTCAAGAAATTCATGGATCAAAAATATACAGCTTTATCTCACACGTGTACTCAAGATGGAAAACAGGACAGGATCAACCACCCACCTGAAAACACAAAAAGTGAACAAACAAAACGTATAGGAAAATGATTTTCAAGGCACTGAACATCAGACAATAAGAAGTCATGACCAATGAGAGATGGAACAAACAAGCTAATGAACAAACCCTACACTTTCCCAGTTTACTGCCATGACAGTGTCTGCAGAGAATAGATAAAACATCATGCTGATCTTAGATAAAATCAATCCACTTTGGCTATACGAATACCAGATAAAGTAGATTTTAGAGGAAAAGATATTGCTATGAATCATAAAAGTAATTTCATAAGGATAATGACAAAATATGTGGAAGTTCTATACAATGAAAATTACACAAGATTGCATAGAGAAATCAGAGAAGACCTAAATAAGTAGAGAGATTATATTTCTCCTGGTTCAGAAGGCTCACTGTTGTTAAGATGTAAACTATCCCCAAATTATTCTACAATTTCCATACAATCTAATCAAAATCTCAAACGACATTGTTTTAGTAATCAACACATCATTTATAAAACTCATTCAAAATCACAAATCACAAGCCTTCAAAACAAATTTTTAAAAGGAACAAACATGGAAGACTACTATTCCCTAATCTTAAAAATTATTATAAAAATGTAGCTCAGGAGAGTGTGGTATCCATGCACATATATAGTTAGATAAATCAGTAGAACAGAATAGAGGATACAGAAGATCACCCACATGTATTTGGATAATGGATTTTTAACAAACATGCAAAAGGAGCTCAGTGGAAAAGGACAGTTTTCCAATAGATGACACTGCATCAATTTAATCCCCATAAGCAAAAATAAAATAAACTCAGGTGTATATCTTTCACCATGTGAAAAATAACTCAAAATAGAGTACAGACTTAAATATGAAGTTTAAATTTATGAAATTCCCAGAAAAAGAAACTTTGTGAGCTTGCATCAAGCAAATATATGATACTAAAAACAGGAACCATAAAAGCACAAATTTATAAAGTAGACTTCATCAAAACAGCTACTCTTGAAACACACTATTAAGAAAACGAGAAAATAAACCCAAGAACGGGCCAAAGTATTTGAAAGTGCATATCAGACAAAGGTCTTGTATCCAGAATACATAACAACTCTTTAAAAGTCAGCAAGAAAATAAACAACCCAATTAAAAAGAAATAGGCAAATAGGCCAAATATTTGAATGGGCAATTCACTAAAGAAGAAATAAACACGGAGAATAAGCTCATAAAAAAAAGCCTTAAATCATTACTCATTGGGGAAATGCAAGCTGAAACCTCCCTGAGACAACACAGTACAGCCATGGGAAGTGCTAACCTTAAAAAGAGTGGCCAGGTCAAGAACTGCGGAGGACTCAGGATGCCTGTGCACCGCGGGCCTGGCGTCTAATGATAAAGCCACTTTAGAAAATAGGTTGGCTAAAGAAGGGGAGGGGGAGGGAGGGTGGGGGGAAGGGAAAAGGAGGCATAAAAAAGTGTGTTTGGGGGCTGGAGTGGGTGGCTCAGTGGTTGGAGTGCTTGCCTCTCATGTGCAGTGGCCCAGGCTCAAACCCCAGCACCACATACACAACCAAGTGTCAGAGAAACAAAGCCCAGATGGAAAAGTAAATAAAATTGATTCTCTCCTTCTCTCTCTCTCACTCCCTTAAAAAAAAAAAGTATGTTTTACACCTCTAAGATACTAAATAATTCCCACGTAGTCAATAAACCTATATAAGTTTAAAAAAATCAAAGGAAGATCAGTAGAAGAAAGGGACCAGGAAGGGGGGAGTGCTGGGAAGGACATTAGCCAAATTTTATTACTATATTGTGTACATGCATGAATATGTAACAAGTCCCATCATTGTGTATAACTATAATGCCCCAATCAAAAATGTGGGGAAGACAGTAAAGAAAACAGCTCGGTCCTTAGAAAGTTCAGCACACATCTACCATGCAACCCATTCTATGCCTGTTGATTTACCCAAGAGCAAAGAAAGCATCTTTCTGTCCAAAGACAGGTTGGCTGAGGTTCACAGTAGCTTTCTTTGCAACACATCAAACCTGAGAATAACCTAAATGCCAATAAATAATAGGCAAACAGATAAACAGACTGTGGTATGTCCACACGGTGGAATGGAAGACCTAAAATATTGCTGCATCGTGGACGAATCAGAAAACAATAATGCTATGTGAAAGAAGGCAGACCAAAGAACAGCACATTTCACGCAATTTCGTTTAGTAAAATCCAGAAGTGTAAGCTATTGGGTAATGAAAGAAAGAACACCATTGTTTGAGGCTTAGTAAACTAGGAAGGAAGGATTAACAAGGCACTCAGGAAACTTTGCGAGGGATGATGTGCATATTTATTCTCTCTATTGTGTTGATGTTTCATGGATATATACATCAGTGTTTATCAAATTCTGACTTAAGTATGTTTATTTAATTTATGTAAATGAAACTAGTATGATTTTGAAGGGCAATTCTACTTAAAAAGTAATCAGTGTTTTAAATATCAAACTTACAAAGTGCTAAAGAAAATGTTCTGATGAAATAGTGATTAAATTGTCCGAAATGAGGCACAGGATAGGAATGTAAAATGCCAGGCTTGTGCTCTGGTTGGTGGAGCCTCTAGAAAGCCTGAAGGAAGAGCAGAGACAGCTTAGCTGAGCAGAGCTCAGTGCACCTCTGAGTCCCTCCTTAGAGAACAGTGTCCCTCCTAACCTTGGAAGGAGCAGCTGGCTTCCAGAGCACACAGGTGGAACCAGATGAGGACAGATAGCTACAGAAACAAGAGAGGTGACACAGTCTACTACAAACCAAGAACAGGAGGGGAAGGCCCCACCTCCTAGCCACACAGCCCAGTGGTCCCTACGGAGTGGGGCAAAGAGCTCTGAGCCCAGTGGTGAATGGGCCAGCACCTTAACCCAGAGAGGCCTGAAGCCCTGGAGCCCCAACCCTGCCCATCCCACAGTGTGCAGAAACGAAACTGAGCCCTGGCACTTGCTTTGCCCTTGTTCCTCTGCACATCATCTGAACCCTCGTGGGGCTTTGTCACCCAAGGCTGGAGCCATAGCACTCAGTCCTATTCAGCCATCTTGCAGTATTTCCAAACTTCCGTCCTTCAGTTTTCTCTTCCTTTCACTCTTCTCTTTCTCACTCTTGCATTTCCCCCTTTCAATTATGCTTTAAGTCACATTTGAACAAAGAAAATATTAAATATGTGAAGATTGATTCTTTAGCAAATTTTTACTAAACAGCTTCTATGCTTCCGAAACTGTGCGGGGCAATGGCGTGAGCAGGTGAAGTTATGGCCAAGGCTTTCACCCTGCCCTGGAAAAGCAGTGGAAAGAAAGGGTTAAATATAAACAGATCGGTTCAGCATGGTTCATAGATGCTAAAGGAAATAGAATCCATAATGGTGCGAGCCTGGAAAGGGACAGCTAATTACTAGTTTTGACCTCCAAATAAGTCATAGCAGAAGTTATCATGTGAGCTGCCTTAAAAGAGTAGGTGCTCATCAGTCCAGGAATGGGGGTGGTGGAAAAATGGAGGTAATTCATGCAATCAGGCAAATGTAGAAGCAAATAGCTGTAAGGAGAAGTTTCTATGAACAGCAGGAAGAAATCTACTGTGGCTGAGACCTGAGGATGGAATGCCTGGCCCAGTCTTGTGGGCACAAACTAAATATTCTAAATAATTCAGAACTGGCTTTGAACAACCCACTAATGGAGCATCACTGACTTACCCCTAATTTTGGATTCAAGTCTTGATGCTTCTTCTTGTCGTCAAGCAGTCTCTGGTCTCTTCCAGTGCAGGGATGTGCACCTATTGGCCTGACAAACCCACTGTAACTTGGCAGAGCATAGTAAACCATCGTCTGCGTAAACAGGGTCCACAAACAAATGACTCCCCTGAAAGCCTTTGCAAATTTTGGGCTAAACCTGGATGATGAAGAGGGACAATTTAAAACTTAATTACTCCAATAACAAGTGCAGTAATGAATTTGGCACCCACAGGACCTTGCCATCCCTGTTAGGAGAGATTGAGAAAGCAGCACGCGTGCAGTTTAGATGCCTTTGCACTCTGCCATGTCCTTCCCTGTTCTTCAGGATGGAAATGGAGGACTCAGCGGAAGACCTGTGAAATCCTATTTGACAGTAAAGGGCACCATCTCTGAGACCATACTTACTTCCTGTGAGCCAGCCAGTGCTCCCAAGCCACCAGCCTGCCTAGTTGTGGTGTTGCCTTTTACATGTTAGAATAAGGAGTTCCAAGATTCACTTTAACAGGACAAAACTTTTTAGGAGGCCTGAGAAAATAAGTACAGACTGCGTAGTGAAGCAAATGGTAGCTTCTTAGTTAACTGCAGACTTTCAAGAATGGGTGTGAAAGAGAAAGTGTATCTGCGGTGGACATGGCGTCACGCAAGGCCAGGGTGGAATTCCAGTTCTGCCCTTCCTAACTCATCAGTACTTCCCAGGATAGTCACCTTCCTGCATTCCCTCATTAACTGGGGATCAAGGGTTGCCATAAGGATTGGGGTGATCCTAGTGAAGGCCTTGGTATGATGCCTGGTATGTATGAAGTCAAGTCTAACATTCCTCTGCATGAGGCCTACTCTGTGTGCCTCTGGTGAAACACAGCGAAGGCATTTCTTGTGAAGTTGATGGGAAGAAGTTAACATAGGTGGCAAATTCAGAATAGTCAAATGGTCCTTGTTTTCCAAACCTATGATGGTAGTTGACTGTGGTGGAACATAAATAGGACTTGGAGCTACGACTTCCAGATGTGCTTTTTATTGTCAGCATAAACTGTGGAAAACTACTTAACCTCAAAGAGATCCTTTGTTTCCTCATCTGTCGAAAGAAGATAATAATAATGATGAAGCCCCATTAGGTATGCTGGCCTTTCTACAACTGTATTATGAGGACCAAAGAAAACAATGCAGGAAAAAGACACTTTTAGGCTGTAAGTTAAAAATGAACAATACTCAACAGATCTGTCTTTATGATGTCAACAGTAAAACACTCCAGTGATTCCTGATTGCAATTAAGAAGAGTTTAAAATATAGTAGGTAACATTAGTCACCTACTGTAGCTTGAGTTGTGGATCCGTAAATGCAAGGCTAAGGGGTTTGGGGGCATCCAGTCCAATCACAGATTATCAAGTATGGTTTTCATAGGGTAAATGAAACCTAGCTCCCTGATCTTTTCTTTATTGGCAAAATGGAAGTTTATTTGAAGGAGGCTGGACAAAAAGAGAATTAAAAGCATTCCAAAGGTCTAGTTTTCTCTGATGTATGAAAGCTAATCCAAACTAAGGGGATGGGGAAGAATAGGACTAATATCAGTGAAGTAGACAAAGGAAAATAAAGGGAAGGGAAGAGAGATGCTATCAGGATTGACAGTGGAATTAATCTGATATCACATTTCTATGTACATATCTATAGATATACCAGAGGGAACTCAATGTCACACACATCCATAGGAAACTAATTTAAGAGAACAAAACATGGATAAATGGTAGAAAGATCAATAGAGTAGAGGGAAGAAACAAGGGGATGCAGGGAGAGGGTGAAGGGGAGGTGCTGGAAACAGAATTAGAAAAAATTATATTCCATACTTTTTTTTTTTTTTAAAGAGAGAGGGACAGTGTGAGAGACAGAGAAAGAGAGAAACAACTTTATTTAGTTTTTCACATGGCCTTAGTTGCTCCAATACTCAGTTGTGTACGTGGTGCTGGGGTTTGAACCCGGGTTCTCGTGCTTGCCAGGCAAGCGCTGAAACTGCTGAGCCACCGCTCCAGCCCTATATTCCATACTTTTATAGTAATGTCAAAGTGGATTCTACCATCATGTATAAACTAAAAGGAACCAATAAAAATTGAAAAAAAGAATTGAGAAGATGAGATACAGAAAGAAAAAGATGTGGAAAGAACTACACAGCACACATACACACATATCCAAGACCAAGGTGAAATTAGCGTAACATAAAACATCTCCAACTCATGAGAAGTTAAAGGAGCTCATACAACTCTTCCTAGTTTTATCAAATACATTGTGCACATTTTTGTTTTAACAATTAATGCTTCTAAAGTTCAAATGCTCTCAAGGGATGGTGTCTTAACATTACTGTCTGTGAGACAGTAGTCACTAACTATATTCATGAACTTGGACTTAGCTGTTTGTACTGCTTTCATTTCTCTATCTAAAACACTAGAAGGAGAGCTCTTTCCAAGGGTTTGAAATTTTGAAGAGTAAGGAAGACTGCATCATCCTGCAATGATGTGGTTTCCTCTGTCCCCTTCTCCTCCTCTTTTCCTTTTATTTCTCCTCTTCCTGCTTCTTCATGGTGGATAAGGTGGTGGAGTTTTTTCCACCTAGTGGTGTCCCAGTTATGATAAATGCACACAAATTTTAAGACTTTTCAATTCCCTCCTTGACCTGGACCCAGACTCTTTGAACAGTTTTAAATTGAATTAAGCCCTCAAGTACCCGTCTCTAAAGGAGAGACCCGTCATAAACGGGTACCCTGTAAGGATATTCTCATGGTAAACCAGTAGCCTGCAGTCTATTTGACTAGTGGAGTTGGAATCCTCCGAATCACTGGGTCACCGAGTCACTGAGGATGCTGTGGCAAAAGGCAGTCGCTCAACTGTGACCCCTGAGAGGAAGATGCCAAACCAGCAGTGTGAGCTCATCACACTGCTGCCCCTTTGCAAGCTCTGCCCGGCAGCCAGCCTGGCTCCCACAGGGCAGGGCTGTGCCTTCTCGGCCTCTCCACCGCTGTCTGGGCACTAAGCAAATGCTGCCTGCTCACCCGTCAGTCCTGCCACCTTCCAGGAGGGTCAGCTCTACCAGGGCTACATTTCCCTGCTTCAGCTGGTCCAGCCTGGGCTCACCAGTGCCACGCTACGGCAAGATACAGCTGGGGCACATTTGTCCTCTCTGCCTCATGCGGATCCCAGCAGCAGCTGGCTCTGTCCACGCAGGACTCCAGATCTCCCCAGGGAGGCTGCTGGTAGTTTTGCCCTGCACAGGGAACCCCAGCCACTTGGCTCTGACCCCTTCCCGCTCTGTCCTAGCAGTCAGGTTCTGCTCTTCCCAATGTTCCTGTGGCCTCTCTCTGCTCTGGTTGGCTTCTCAGCTGCTCATCCCTTTCAGATGCTAGCTGTTTTGTTTCCTCATTGGAACCTCACTCTCATACACGAGTCTGGGTCCCCAGCATGATCAGGAGCGACTGGATCTCAAGGACCCCACCTCAGCGTATGTGTTCCCTTACATTTGAGTGGGGACTTGGCAGACTGTTGTCAAACTGAATTAAAAATATGCTTTGTGAGATCTAACCGGACAAAACTGACATCCTGTTAAGGGGCTGCTCATTTTGAATGGGATGTTCACTCCTGTAGTTAATCTAAGAATTGGTTTTTAAAAATTCATGCTGTCTCCAAGGGCTCAGGCACCTGCAGCATCACTTTCGTGAAAATATCATTAAAACTGAGTGACCCCCGCTGTGGGGTACTGGAGAGGATGAGGTGCAGTCCTGTCCTCCACTAAGTTCTGCGGTGGGCAGCGATGGATCCATTTTACAGATCAGAAAGATGAGGTTCTGAGATGTTGAGGAGCTTCTCCAAGTTAACACATTTAGCACAGAGCACAGTTAACCTGGAATCATGTCATTTTGAAACTTCAGGGATTATAAGAACTAATCATTTCTCTAAAATGGAAAATCCTACCAGGCACGGTGGGCATACACCTATAATCCCAGCAACTCAGTGGGCTGAGGCAGGAGGATCCCAAGTTGGAGGCCAGCCTCAGCAACTTAGTGAAGCCCTAAGAAATTAGTGTGACCCTATAAAAAATAAAAAATGTAAAGGACTGGGGATGTAACTCAGTGGTTAAGCATCCCTGGGTTCAATGCCTCCTCCAAAAAGAAAAGCCCCGGCAGAATCTAATATCTAATTAATATCTAATTCAGCAGGTTGGAAGGTATGCTCCATTTATAATATTCATGATACAGAAATTCATTTATAATAATCCTAATAATCCCCTCTTGATTCCAATGCAAGTGAAATACTGCACTGGATTTTGAAGAGCACGTATCCCTGTTAAATTAGCTACCGGTACATTCCCAGGGCATAGGCATGTGCCTGGTACTTAGTCTGTTCTTGTACTTTGCATCTGGGATGTCCCTAAAGGTTCATGTGTTGAAGGCTTAGTCCCCAGTGAAGAAATGTTCAGGGGTAGCTTTTAGGAAATGATTGAATCATGCGATGAGAGCTCTGACCTTATCAATAGGTTAGCCCATTGATGGATTCATAATTTGAATGATCTATTAGAATATTTGGGAGCTGTAGGAGATAGGGCCTTATTGAAGGAAATAGATCCTTGGGCCCTGTCTTGGGCCCTGTCCTTTGGGAATATGTTTGTTTGTTTTTTTTTTTAAGAGAGAAAGACAGTGAATGAGAGAGAGAGAGAGATAGAGAGATTCAATTTTTATTGAGTTTTTCACATGAGTTTCATTGCTCTGACACTTAGTTGTGTTCGTGGTGCTGGGGTTTGAACCTATGTACTTGCGCATTCCAGGCAAGCGCTGTAACTGCTGAGCCACTGCTCCAGCCCCTGGGAATATATCATAACTGCAGGCGTTTCCTCTGTCTCTGTCTCTCCATCTCTATCTCCATCTCTCTCTCCCTCCCTTCCTCTATGATTCCCAGCTGTCTCCGGCTGGGCTGCTTTCTTCCACCTCACCTCGGGCCTGGAGCAATGGAATCATCCCACTGTGGACTGAATCTTCTGAAACCATGAGCCACAATGGTCTTTGATGACAATTTTCATGAGCCAAAAGGGCGTCTTTCCTCTTATGAATTGTTTTTCTTACGTATTTTGTCCCAGCAATCAAAAGCCGGCTAATACACCAATAATCAGCACACAAGTACAATTAATAGATGAATGAATAACCAACTTAGCCATTTTTGTTTTCATTCAAATATGAACATTTTGTGCTACCTAGTTGTCATTTTAGACATCACACCAAAGCTCATTCCTTTATTAACTCATTCGACAGACCTTTGCTTAACTTTTACCATTTGCATGACCCACTGTATACTGAGGAATACATAGGTATTTATCAAATATTCAAGACCCAGGTTCTATCCCTCAAATAATTCTAGTTACTATTGTGGAAGAAACCAGGCAAGTTAGGGCAACAGAGATCTTTAATGAATGTATTACAGAGATATTATTGTAAATCTCTGAGCAGGTAAATTTATGCCTCAAAGAGAGGAATGATCAGTTCCACCCTGAGAAAAGAAGTTAGGAAAAGATTTGCCAGAAGAGGTATTGCCCACAGGAAATCTTAACAGGCAGATGGAGTGCAGGGTGCTCGCCACAGAAAGGCAGGGTGCAATGGGCTCCTGAAAGCAAAATTGTCCCAGCAGCATATGGGGACTATATGTCAATCCCACACCTGAGAGGACTGACTGCAAAGTAAAACCAGGGTAAAAATAACAAAAGGATCATGGGTTTCAGGTGGAAGGAGACTTCCTCTATTATAAACTGTCCTTTCTCCCTTCCCTTCCCTAAGGCACTTACAGGGAATAACAGGGGAAGACTTCATTCACTTTCAACCTTTGAATAAGTGGTTGGAGCTGGAATTTTAGGTGAGGAATATGTAAATCCAAAGTCTGGGCTCTTGAGAACCACACTCACTTGGCTTCCCAAGACCCTACGAAGTAGGAAATGGAGGGAATCAGACTCCTGACCCAGCTGTTCCAAAATGCAAATCTAAACACTCATCCAGTGAAGGCCACCTTGTCCTGGATTTGTTTTTGAAATTTGCTTTATTTTCTTTCCGTTAGAGCTGGGAAGCTGAACAGAGGCAAATGGCTTGCCCAGGACCACCCAGCCGGGAAGCAGGGTACGCTGCCTGTGAATGGGCCTCCGCCTCTGCAATTCCCTTCCTTGCCAGTTCCCGCTCTTGGTTGGCCCTGGAGCAGCCAGAAAATGAGGTGGGTCACCTACAACTGCAAAGTATGGTAGCATCATCTCATTTCCCCTCCGCTGATGGCGCATGGCACCCGTGACTGACGGCCGGTCATAAAAATGAAACCTTCCAACGAAGCGGCAAATGCAGGGCCGTGAAGTGCCATTCACCTTGCACTTTAGCCTAAAAAGTCCATGTTTGAAAGAAACCTATTTATTTCTACACTGTCCTTGTTCCCCAAAAGCCTTTTTTACAAATATAATTGTTTAATATGGAAGGCCATTACTATTCACTTTGGCGTTAAGAAAGAAAAAAATGTGAAAAAGAGAAGAGCATTTGATCTATTATGTGTTAGGTTAGTTATAATCCAAGACCTCATTTTTTTCTTCTAATATGTAAGCAATATTCTAAACAATACAAAATAAGACTTTCGTTGAGAAAAAAAAAATTTAAATGACCACAACATTAAACCTTCAAAACATTTGCAGCAACATTTTTATAAGCTTTAGAACTACCCTTTAGTATTATCACATTTGACATAATTACACCTTCTAAATACCTCAAATTTGTAATGACATCCTTTCAAGAATTAGTTCTAATTGTTGTACTTGACATGACAAATTAAACATGTTGTTTGACGTAATTACACTAAATAATTCAAAATGCTAAGTATGCTTAGAAATAGCAATTAAACATAATTAAGTAAGAAAAAAACCTGCTGTAAATTTCAATAATGATTCACTATCACAAACTGAAATTTTCTACAAGGATTTAATAAAGATTGATGATGTGACTTAAAATTATTTCTTTATTCAAGAATGATGAAATATTTTCAATGGGTTCTTACATCCGGAACAAGATAAGAGAATAAAAGAATAGGAAGACGCTGATGTTATGCAACAGGTAGGCTTAGAGCTGGCCAGACTTGACCATGAATCCACCTGGCCATGACTTCTAGGTGGATCTAGCCTAGAGATCATTTCTTTCTAATTTCTTCCTCTATAAATGCATGCATCTAGGTCCAAGTAGGAATAAACTAAAGATAGAATGCCTGATGGAGCATGTGACATCTCCAGAGGGCTCAGTAAATTTGTGTTCCTTGTCCCCTACTCATTGAAGATAAGAATGTGTTGGATGTAGACTCCTAAACTACTTGGGGGCAAAAATGGGGCCTAAGATGGGTTTTTCTTTTTTCTTTTTGTTTATTTTTTATATAATTCACAAAACTCTGATAAGAGGAGATGATTAATTGTTCGGTTTGTGAAGATAACTCTACATAAATGATAGCTTCTTTTCTCTTTTATAAGAGAAAGTGTTTAGGGGCTAGAGCAGTGGCTCAGCAGTTACGGCGCTTGCCTTGCGTGCATGAACCCCAGCACCAGGTACACAATGAAGTGTTGGAGCAAGGAAAACCACATGAGAAACTAAAGAAAATTGATTCTCTCTCCCTCTCTCTCCCCCTCTGCCCCTCTCTCTCTTTTGGAAGAAGAAGAAGAAGAAGGAGGAGGAGGAGAAGGAGGAGGGGGGGGAAGGAGGAGGGGGGGGAAGGAGGGGAGGAGGAGAGGAGGAGGAAAAAGTGTTTAAACTGAGCTATGAGGTTTAGTGAGTTGCTTGTGATTAATACCTGTGTTGAAGCACAATTTGAATCCAAGTCTGAGAGTGATGGAGAGCTCTCTGCACTGTCTTTTTCAAAGAGAGGCAGCCCACACTGTGCTGTCCCTAGTGAAGGCTCTCCTCTGGGTATGCCATGGACATGTGTCTGGGCCCGCCTTGCTACCACCCCTGCCTTGAAGAGCTGCAGCACTCCTTACCACTCCTGGAGAACAGTGCTGGCCAAGTAGACACCATTCACTTCTGAATCCTGACAAGTCTCTCCCTGTTTGTAAAACACTGATAAAGTAACTTTTCACCTAAGAGAGACCGTTTATCAGACACTCTAAGGGAAGAATGACTGTGAAGGCACTCAGTTTCTTAGGGTAAAAAGACAACATTGTTATGTTGTAAATGAGCTGAGTGGCAGGGAGTAGCTCCCCAGGGAGCTTGGAGAAGGCCTGACTACAGGGCTCTGGGCTTGGTGGCTCCAGGTGCATGATAGGTCAGCCAAGCCACTGACTAAAGGCTGGATCACTTAGCCTACCAGAGCCTTGAACTCCATGGTGCAAATGGGTTTCTGAGTCTAAAATTATTCACATCCAGTACAAAATGTGGGGGTGGAGTGGGAAAGGGATGAAGGTCACAGGGGCAGAGACAGGTAAATTATGGAAGGAGATGCGATTGGTCAACTGACCAGTTATGGGACCTGGGACATTGGCAGAAGTCAGATTTGGTTGATGATCTGTGTGCACAGAAAGAGCAGGGAGAGAAGAACGGATGGGAGGAAAGGGAGGTGTCTGGGAGTGGGGGCTGAGCTTCTGGTTGTAAGTGCCGGGTCTCAGGGCAGCAAAGGCATTCAGTGCCACTGGATCCTGTCAGTGGATGGGGCACTGGGGATGTCAATGTGGCCCATTTTTCAGAGAGGCAATCCCTTGGCTAAGTTCTCCACAGCTGAAAGGGACAAAGAAGAAGCTGCAACGTGTTTTGGTGTCCATTGTGATTGGACACAGGAGAAATGGAATCCGTGCAAAATTAAAAGAAATAGGATTAAAGATGGAAAGTAACCAGAGTTTTGTGTTCAGTTTGCAGTGCCTTGGGGCCAAAACAGGGACCACAGCGATAGGGAAGCTGAGGACATGGCCAGTGTAGAGTAGCTGCCTTAAAAGCAGTAGAGGTGCGGAGGAGGGCTGTGGTTAAGTCACCTGTGCTGACCCTTACGAGGAGACCCTGGCAGCCGGAAAGAGTCTTCTGGTTCTGCCCTGATGCTTCAAGGCAGGATCGTAGGGCCAACCCTCCACACCCAGTGCCAGCAGAACGGCTCCTGTGGGCCCTGGAAACTGTCTTTTCTATTAAATTTTATTCTGTGATGCATTTACTCGATAATAAAATAAGGTAGAAAATTTTACTCCTGGCCACTATTCCATAGTTACTACACTAAAAAAAAATCCCATAGAAATTTATGAGTAGGTCTATTTCCTCCCCCAGGCTCACTCTTTCTTGGGTTTAACCCAGTTTGCACGGTGCCTCCAGCTTCCTGAGGTCGGGTTCATTCAGATTTGCCTCGTGATGTTTTCCAGGGTTTCGTGATTGTCTTGGTAGCTCCCAACACTGTGCTCCAGGTCCTGGGAACCTCTTCTAGGTTTGGGATGGGAAGGCGGCTGCAAGGCTTTCGTTGATTTCCAGTTTGGTGAAGGATCCAAGCAGAAGAAACCTAGGAGTGAGATGACATGAAGATCAGAGCTACGTACTCCTTACAGCGCTCGGCAAGGGAGGGCAAGAGGAAAACCATGTGGGGGGCAGAAGCAGCAAGATCAAGAGTAATTCTAGCTTGTTTTTACCCGTTTTTCTAGATTGGAGGAAACATGAGCATGTTATAAGGTCAAAATAAAGTTGTCAGAAAAAAAAAGCAGATTAAATGTATTGGAGAGCTGGGGAGAGACAGCAAAGAGAATGTTTGGGAGAAGCTCAGCAGAGGGAGGTCTGGAGGAGGATGGAAGCTCGTGGTGCACAAGATGGTGCGTGCGTTACACTCAGGATGCTAAAAGAAGGGGCTTACTGGAGATTCCTTCAACCTCTGCCTGGGAGTCTCAGATTTATCAAAATATATGCAAAACAAGGAACAGTGGAAGGGAAGTCAGAAAGAGTGGACTGTGCACTCTCACTTTTGCAGACATTAGCATATGTTCTTCTTTTATTTCTTGTTGTTACTTTTCTTCCATGTCTTTCTCCTTCTATCTCTAACCTTCTTTCTCCTGCATCAACAGGTTTTTGTTAGTGAATTTATCCATGCATTCGTCAATAGTCTCTTGAGCTACCAGCTAAACAAAATCTTTTCACGTATTTACATCTAGAAATAAATAAGTAACTGATTTTATTTTCTGGAATCAAAAGAAAATATAAATTAAAAAGTCTCTTCCTCCTGTTTTCCTTTCTCAGTAACACTTACACGTTTCCAGGGGACCAAGTAAGACATCCTAGGATTGTACAGAGTCTCACGCAACATGCCCATGAAGCTCCCTTCCAACATCCCCTGCACCCAGCCTGCTCTCCCTTCTACGCTTCTGCCCCTGGTTCCCTATCTCATCATCACTCATCCAGAGCTTGAGTCCCTTCCCCAGCAATCCCTCTGGTCGCTCTTCATTCCTCTATTATCGTACATCACCTGAAGATCAGATTTTTCTTCCCAATTTTTTTAAAAAGAGAGGGACAGTGAGGGAGAGAGAGAGAGAATCAATTTTATTTAGTTTTTCATTGGTCTCCGTTGCCTCCACACGTCGTTGTGTACGTGGTGCTGGGGTCTGTCCCCGCGGACTCACACATGCAGAGCAAGCACAGAAACCGTGGAGCCACTGCTGCAGCCCTTCCCCATTTTTCCTGTATTCTCTTGTCTGTGTTCATACGGGTCCCACCTTCTGAATGACCACTTCTCCTGCCTCTATCCAGGCACATCTATCTGGCAAATACCTACTCAGCTTTGGTCTTTTCCAGAAGCCTTTCCTGACCCAGTCTTTTCTCTCTAGAATTCAATTCCCTGTGCAGAAGCCCATGCTTCAAAAAGCTCGCGTTACAGTAAGTTCATCTTGCAGAGAGGCCACATTGTTATGCAGCCCATCTGACAGCCCATCCCGCGAGTCATTGTCACACACCTTTGCACACAATCGCTTATGTGTCTCCCACTCTTAATAGCTTGTGACCCCGCGGAGAGCAAAGCCACTCCAACCCACCTTTGCATCCCCGGCGTGGGCCTGTTTGCTGAGTGAAGAACGAGTTGATGAATCAGTGAATCAATACAGACTGACCTTTAACTGAAGGACCCCATATTTATTTCTGGCCTATATTAGAATTTGTCATGCTGATCATTGAAATTACAACCTTTGTAAATACGGAACTAAAAATACCACATTGTTAAACTCCGTCTTTTTTGTTTTTTGCTTTTTCCGTGTTCTTGCATGCTTTGGTGTGCCCATCAGAGTTTAGGACGGAAACCAGAATGGACAGTTGGGAAGAGAGCCTCCTACTTCCTCCCATAATCTGTGGTTCCTAAGTGATAGGGAACAGAGGCCTTAGGGAAACATTGAGTATATTTCCTTATTAGGAAATCACAGGAATTTCATGAAAGTCACATAGGAAATGTTTTACTGAGAAACAGCATGCTGTAGCTAAGGAGGAAAGGAAAAAAGTATGTACTTCAAAATCCCACATAGTAATACTGGGCCTCACAGTAACATTCTGTTCTCAGGAAGCTCTCTGCTGACACTTGGCCTAGCTGAACAGAAGGATGCTCATGTCTCTGAACCCCAGTTCATGAGATGTGGCCAGCTGCCAGCAACGTGCCTCTTGTCACTGGCCTGCTCCCACACAATCCTCACGATGGGTCAGTTGCTTTTGTGTGTTAAGCAGAAATGGAAACGGAAGCTCTGCTTTGTGAGGTGACACCTCACAGAACATGCAGTGGGCAAGCCAGAGGCAAGACCTGAGCCATGTCTGCCTGGTTCCCACAGCTCCAGAGCTGGATTCCGGCACAGTGTGATTAACATGAAGTCATGTATGTGATTACTGAAAAACGTAGTAGAATTTCCTGTCTCCTGAAATTCCCTTAAATAATCATTCAAAAGTTATGTTTGAATGAAGGGAAAAATGCAAGCAAATGAGGATCAGGATATGAGCAATGCTGGTTCTAGTCCTGGTCTTGATGTTCACTTCCTGAACTTGAGGGAGCCATTTGTTAAAAAAAAAAAACAAAAAACGGAGGAGTTGTGTTCTTGTCCAATCATAAATGCATATGTAGTAACAATATGATATTCTCCTGATCCTAATCCAGAATCACCCCCACATCACCCACACCCCAGTCTCTTGATTCTTCTATACTTCCACTTATAACAGATATAAATGTCTTTATAATAAATAATTATATAAGAAAGTACATTTTCCAGAATTAAATGATTGTATAAGTATTATTTGACTTCTTGGGGGAGTAAAGAGTAAGCTACATTATTGACATCCCCTGAAAATCCTTCTCTCCCTCTTCCTCTCCCCACCATATATCTGGGTTCCTTTAGATTATGTGTTTCTTCAATTTTGCTGAGTCTAGTACATCTGCTTGAGCTTTAACCCAAGTCTGGATTTTGCTCTATCCCCCACAAATGAGCATAAACATTTGAATCTTGAGTCTGGGTTTGGCTAATTTCACTCAGCATAATTTCTTCCATTGCCATCAATTTACCTTCAAATGCCACAATATCATTGGTTTTAATAGTTGAGTAGAACTCCAACGTGTGTGTATGTGTATATATATATGTGTGTGTGTGTGTGTGTGTGTGTGTGTATGTGTGTGTGTGTATATATATATATATATATATATATATATATATATATATATATATCACAGCTTTTAGATCTATTCATCCAGTAAGGGCCATTGGGGTTGATTCCATAATTTAACTATTTTAAATTGAGCTGTAGTTTTTGCTGTAATGTGCTGATTCTAGCTCTTCTGGGAAAATGCCCAGAAGAGGGATAGCTGGGTAATATGATGAATTCATCCCTAATTTCTTGAGGATTCACCACACTGCTTTCCAGAGCAGCTATACCACTCTGCAGTTCCACCAAGAGTGTGCTAGTGTTCCTATCTCCCCAGAACCCCTCCAGCATTTGTTGTTATTTGTATTGTTCATCTTTGCCAGACTGACTGGAATGAAGTGAAATCTTAATGTAGTTTTGAATTACATTTCTGTGATTACTAATGATTTGGAACAATTTATCATGTATTCATTGGCTTGCTTGATTTCCCATTTGAGAAGTTTCTGTTTAGTTCTCTGGCCCATTTATTGATGATACTGTTTGTGTTTTTGATATTAAGTTTTTTGAGTTCTTTGTGAATTTTGTATAATAGTGCACTGTAAGAGGAATCATAAGCTATGATTATCTCCCATTCTGTAGGTTCTCTCTTGACAGTTCTGGCCAGTTCCTTGGCTAAGCAAAAGCTTATTAGCTTAATGATATCCCACTCACTGATACTTGACTTTAATTATTTCACTTTGGGAGTTTTGTTGATGAAGTCATTGCTTACTCCCATATGCTAGAGTGTTGCTCCTAACTTTTTTCTAGCAGTTGTATGGTAGCTGGTTTAATTCCTAATTCCTTGAACCATTTCAATTTGATTTTTGTGCAAGGTGAAAGGTAAGGATCTAATTTCAACTTTCTGCAAGTGGTTGTCCAATTTGTCCTACACCATTTGTTGAATAAGTTTTAATTCCTCCATGTTATATTTTAACCTCCTTTCTCAAAAATGAGATATTTAAAGATTTGTGGGTTGGTCTCAGAGTCTTCTATTCTATTCCACTATTCTTCATGCCTATTTAGAAACAAATACTATGCTGTTTTTGTCACTACAGCTATATAGTATAATTTTAGATCTAGTACTGCAAAACCACCCATTTCATCTTTCTTGCTTAGTAATGTTTTGGGCTGTGATTCCTCTGACGGGGACCTCATATCCAGAATCTACAAAATCCTCAAAAATGTCAACTACAAAAACACAAACAACCCAATGAATAAATGGGCCAAAGAGCTAAATAGAAACTTCTCAACAGAGGACATTGATCAGGCCAATGAATACATGAGAAAGTGATCTAAATCACTAGTAATCAGAGAAATGCAAATGAAAACCACATTAACATATCACCTTGCACCAGTCAGAATGGCAAAAATAAAGAAAATAAGCAATAATAGATGCTGAAGGGGTTGTGGAGAGATAGGTACACTAGCACACTGTTGGTGGAACTGCAGACTGGTACAGCCCCTCTGGAAAGCAGTGTGGAGAATCCTCAAAAAACTAGGGATGAACCCACCATATGATCCTGCTATTCCTCTCTTGGGTATTTTTCCAGGGGATTTAGAATCAGCACACTACAGTGACACAGCGAAATCGATGTTCATAGCAGCTCAATTTGCAATAGCTAAATTATGGAAAAAAACAGATGTCCCTCATTGGATGACTAGATCCAAAAATTGTGGTATATATATACCACAGAGTTTTACTCAGCAATTAAAAACAACGATATTGCAGCCTTTGAAGGTAAATGGATGGCTATGGAAGAAATTATGCTGAGTGAAATAAACATAACCCAGAGATCCAAGGGTTGAATGTCTTCACTCATCTGTGGAGGCTGGAACTAGACCCTGACCATTGAGAAAGGAGATGTATTATCATGTTTTAAATCCAGATAAGGTGTAATGTCATCCAACCTAAGGCATTTGTAGAGATATATTGGGAAGGGGGGAGAGGGATAAGGGTGAGTAATGGGGGGGTTTTGGGGGTAAATCTAATTTTCAGAATTTATATATAATATATATATTATATTATTTCATTAGAAGCTTATTTGTTCAACAAATAAATTTCTGAATAAAATTT